>CM040245.1:31224368-31450118 GCA_022545495.1 Chrysanthemum lavandulifolium | reverse complement strand
TATAAATCTCGACCTTCAAAGAATAAAGAAATTGTTTATTAAAAATTCAATTAAGCGACAAAAGATGAATTTTACTCTAATGAACCAAACGAAACCTGGGTAGGAACAAAAGAGAGATCTTGAAATTCATTCTTCAATTGGGTTTATCTAGGCACCTTCAAATCAACCTGTCAAAACTGGAAGGTATTAATAAAAAAGAAGATCGAAACATTAATTGTCCAGTTAAGCAAAAAAATAAAAAGAGAATGGCGATAACGATGAAGATGAATACTCTTGATGGTTAATCCTTTTAATTTTGAACCCATTATACAATTTCTATGAATGAAACGCTTGATTTATGGGATAGTTAATGCACATTCCAAAACAAAACCCATTATACACTCACCTCCGGCATCTTATTAAACAAAACCCCGTTCAACTTCACCAAAACAACGTCGTTTTCGACAAACTTCACTTTCCAGATCGGTAACAGTATCGCACTAGTTATGATTCCTTATAGCTTGGCCAAAACTACGTCGTTTAACGGTTTGAACGGTGAAAAGCTTTTGAGTGTTGAGTTTGATGTTGCTTCTAGGGTTAGGGTTTTGAGAAATTAGTAATGAGTTGAAGGAAGGGGTGAAATTAGCCACGTGGATTGACTATCACGCGGTTTTGAGAAGATTAGATGTTCGGGTTGGTAGATTCGGCGAATCGAAGCCGGATACGGCGTTGGTTTCGTATCGCGTAAATTTGGGTGAAATGGTGGAAGGCGAAGGTGAGGTTTTGTTTGGTTTGGTGTCGAGTGGTGGGAGGAATGGTGAGAATGTTACGAGTGTTTATTCGTGGTGGTTGGAAGTTCAGGATGTGCCGAAATGGATGCATTCGGTTGCTGCTGATCCACGTGATTTTGTGAATGTCGGGAGGGATGGGAAGGAGGAGGAGGAGGAGGAGAAGGACAAGAAGCGTTGTTTTTTCTCGGGGTTTGTGTTTCATATGCCATGTGGTGTGTTGGTGGTGTTGCTTTTGCATACTGTGTGGCGGATGTTTGTTGGGGATCCAGAGAAGGGTAAAGGGGAGCGTTCTGTGTGCACGGGTGAGTTTGTGTATGAGAAGATTGGTGTAGTTAAAGCGAAGGATTTGGAAAGTGGCATGAAGAAATAGGAGAAGTCAAGAGGACGAGAGATGGTATGTGTTACGTTGCTAACTGTTTTGGACTAGTAGGATTTCGATTAGTATTCTTGTAAGGCATTAATGATATCATGTGTTGTAAGGAACGCGTTTTTTCTGAACGTTAACAAAACTCTGATGTTTCGTTTTGGGTCACTTTTATCATGCTGAGATATTGCTGTCGTAACTAATCATTGACCCTTGGTGCTACACATAGTTTTAGAGTTATGCAGGCAATATATCTTGTTTATTGTTTGAGATTTTCTTAGTCTTAGAAATTTTAGAAGCATGTTTCTCAGTTTGGTTCATGTCTATAGATTTAAAAACGCAATAAGTAATTAATGTATCAGATTATATATCAGCATATGTATCTGATCAATATAGGCACGCACAAATTAGGAGAAACAAAAGAGTGCAAGTATGTGGTTAGGCAAATCGTTCACTATTTGGTTCATTATGGTTCTAGCCACCAAGTAAAGTATGTACACTCGGTTTGAGTCCTCAACCTAGTGAGTTCGCTCGCCATCAGTCAAAACGACTACACTAATGTTGGGTTCTTAAATCAGTCTGAAAATATTGTGCTTCATGTGGGAAAATGAAGATTGTAACAATGACAAGTGTTTGTCGACTTGCACGGCCTTGCATTACGTTGAAGCAAAGTGTGAGGATTCTAAAAATGTTGTTGCAGAAGATTAGAAATATAAGATCATATGTTGCATTAACATTGTTTCTTATACTTACATGTTGCTGTATCACTAACGTGGCTTGATATTAGTAGATAGAGTATATCAACGAACCAACATTATCAGTAGCTTTTAGTTACAAATGTTTATGAAAATCATGGAAGGTGCTTAATCATGCAGTATCTTTTGAATATGAAAATGTTTAGTATTGGATGTTAATTGAAAGTTTGACTGTCGAGTTATAATGGATTGAAACTTAGAAATCGAGTGTGCTGGATACAGCGAATTAAAAATGAATCATCCTGTTGTAAATATGACATTACCCTTGTTGCTACAGAAAGTAGTATAATTATGCAGGCAAATGATCTTGTATCATTGTTGCAGATTTTCTTAGATAATTTAGAAGCATGTTTAATTTACAGTTTATTTTTTGTTTATAGTCCGTCGACTTGTAATACAATTGTGCATGGATAAACAGACTCTATTGATGTAATCTAATACATTAAAACACAATACACAACTAATGTATCAAACTATACCAATATTATACTCCGAAATATGCAGATTACTTCAATACAGTATGTGGAATAGTCAATATTGTGTGTAGAATTTCTTGCATTTAATAAACTTGCACACACTAAATTTAAATAAACACACACATGCACACACATATATAGGCACACAAATCAGGAGAAGCAAAGGAGTGTAGAGACGGGCACCAGAAATACTAATGAGAGACATGCATATTAAACATGTAAGTACTTATGATGAAAGATGATTCAAAGCAAAAAGTCCAAGTCTATATACAAATGTAGCAGACTGCCTAAACTTGTTTGGGATTTATGTCGGTCGTTCTTTTTCCTCCTGTCACACAAGAGAATAAGGGTGGCCCATTAAATGTATCATTAAAATTACCTATCATGGGCTTATGTGATATTAGATTAAGTGGGCTTATTGGAGGGGGCCTAGCACTCGCTAGTCACCCCCTCCCTCCGCCTCTGGCCGTAACTGGATTTTCCACTTACGCCGTAATTAAGTCGCGTCAGTTTTCTTATTTTAGTTTTAAGTCGGTTTTACACGATTCTAGTTAACTTTTTCCCCAAGTCCGGCTTTCCTATAAATATAGGGCTTGAGTTTAATGTTAGGTATTCAAGTTTGTCTTTAAATCCTTTATGATTTGCTAAAATCTAGGTAAGGTTTTGTGTTACGCGCTTTTGTTCTACGTCAACATGACATTGAAAATGAGACCAGCGACTTGGATGCCAAAATAGGTTATAGAATATAGCTGCTGCAACCGAACGTTGTAATTCATTAGTTAACGATTAAGTTTTTGGATAATCTGGGCTCGTAAATTGTTTGAAAAAGGCGGATTTTTGTCGGAAATAGATGGCTGTCACAGTAGCTAAAAATTAAATGAACGAACATGAACAAGGATTCGTTCGTGTTAGTCCGGTTCGTTTACAGCCCTAGTGAGGGGTGCTCTTAAACCACACACACAAAAATACTCTTATGTTTTAGTTAGGTTAAAATGTTTATGCCATGCCTGTTAAACAATGGCTTTGATGTCTATCTATAGGACTATATTTAGTTGTTTAGGTGCCCTAGGGATTTATACCAGTTTCTATTTCCAAAGGGTGATATTAAAAGCCTTATATCGTGTAAAATTTGCTTAAATGTTCAATAAAATCTGGTAATTTGTTCTTTGTACTTTATTTTGTTGTTGATGTTCTGTGTGCAGTCTTTCTATTCATTTTGAGTTATTTCTAGTATATTACAAGTTGAATCGAAAATAGATGAATGTTGGTGTGATTTTAGATTACGAGTATTCACTATTGGGACTACCAGAAGATTGTATTGAGAGGACAAGAGTTAAACATGAAGTACACACCAGGAGTGCACATAGGCTTGTAGAGCTTTGCTTCAAAAACGGTGGAATATACATCAAGCTTGGTCAGCATATCGGTCAATTGGTAGGACCTTTAAACTTTCTATTGATGTCGGAATCTAAGTTTCGTATTTGATGACTGGATTCATAGTAAATCTAGTTTATACGTTTAGCAGTTTAGCTTTAGCTATATGGAATGTTCTCATTTAGGAATATTGGTACCTCAAGAGTACATTAAAACGTTAAGGGAGTCAATGTTGAATAAATGTCCGACTTCTTCGTATGATCAAGTGTGCCAAGTTGTCAAGAAAGAGCTTGGCGGGGCACCTGAAGAAGTATGTTTACCTAATCTCACTTTGCTCTTACTTTTTTTTTTAGTTATTTAGAGTCATAGATTTTATGAAAAACTATTTACTTTTTTTTATGAGTTTGACCCTGTCCCTATTGCAAGCGCTTCCCTTGCTCAAGTTCATGTTGCTCGAACTCATCAGGGCCAAAAAGTTGCTGTGAAGGTTTTAAGTTCTTACTATGAACTAATCTTGTTTTTGGGTTCCTTTCAACTTGTTTTTTTTTTATGGCTCAACTCATTTGATACTGTATTCATGTTTCGGTACAACATATGCACTTGACAGATACTGCAGCTGCAGATTACAGGTTTGTATGTTATATATAGCTTTCCGCCTATCTTTATTTTGTTATTTCTTTATGTATGCGTTTATTGATGGGAATATTTGGTAATAAGTAATAATCATGGTTGTGCCTGGGTTGTAATATAGGTGGTTGAAAGATGAAGTACACGACAGCCTACCTAAGGTTAGACATAAACTTTCAACCTAATTCCTTCTCAAAATGTCATGACATCCTTCTAAATATTATTGTTAATAAGTTACAATGTTAATCAGGAACTTGATTTCTTAAATAAGGCCAAGCACAGTATTAAATGTATGGATAACTTTCGAAGGTTATCTCCTCATATTGCAGACTATGTGTATGCGCCCACTGTATATTGAAACTTTAAGTACCACAAAATTGTTGACCATGGAGTTTGTGGAAGGCGCAGAAGTCAGTGACTTGAAGAGCATCCAAGAACTTGGAATCAACCCACATGACATTGCAAGGCTAGTAGGTTCCTTTTCTCTGTACTGCAAGTTGCAGACATTTTAAGGCTGTCTTTCTTTTTTGAATTGCTTTGGTTGATTTTCCTGTTGGGAGCTGATATGCAGTTTATATTCGGCGCTGTTTAGTTGGTAAATGTTTATGGTAAGGCTTTTGGTTTACACAATACAAGTCAGTAGAACATTTGTTGAAATGATGTTCAAGCATGGGTTTGTGCACTGTGATCCACACACTGCTAATTTGCTAGTTCGCACAATGCCTTCTAAAAAAAGGGGAATTTTTGGTAAGTCATCTTATTGCTAAACAAGACACTTGCAACTATACATATTTAAACCTGTTTTTATCTGTGAGCTTTTAGTCAACATGGTTAAAGTTGACTGTTGATTTAATGCACTGCTACTTTGTTTATACGCTTGTAAGGGGGTGCCACATTTTTGCAAACATATGATTAGATTTGTTAGACGAGATGCATTACTTGTATAGTTGTATGAATTATGAAATTGAGGCTCTTGAGATTGCAACTATAGCCATATTTTTGTATTTCTTTCAATATATATGCATACATTCATTGTCCTAAAATGTGCTAAAGTTGCATTGTTTATTTTAATTCCATGACATTATCCCTATGGATGTATTATTCATATGAGGTCCTGAAGACAGTATTTTATTGCTCAGAAAGTGTGATTACATCAGACATGACAAGAATAAGTTTAGAGCTAAGAACCAAACCCAAACAATAAAAAATGTATTGAAAAGACATAAGTATCTGTTTTTAGTTAGACTTCCTCAGTTGACCAACCACAATTCCACAAACAAAGGAACAAACGAATATTGGAAGTGATAATCAAAAGCAAGAAAATATTAATTTTTTCACTAGGATAGCAATAGGCTACAATCCCGGCATTGCCCATTAGATGATTGAATAAAGATGGCTAGAAATTGTATTATAATTTTGTGAAATGATTCTCCATATGGCTTTCCTAGGGTTTGACCTTCTATCTTATTTGTCATTCATCAGTTTTAGAAATCAAAAGAAAAGTAAATGCCGGATGTTTAACTAAGTGAAAGGAATATGACTTAAAGACAACTCACTCCTCTAAAAAAGGACTAGCAACAACAGGATGGACGTTTTTTGAAAAATAGATGAGTGAGCATTTGATGTTTTCTTGGACAGAAGAGAAGTAGAAAACGTGCTAAAGATTTATGAAGAGAAAATAGATAGTAAACAGTAATTTGGTGAGATGGAAAGCTGTTTTAAGACTTCACGTGTAGATCTACATTAGACTTTATGTCATCTATTTCTGTATGTTATGTTTTTGAACAAATTTCTGTATGTTATTGATCTTTTGGCATTTGATTGTAAAATGCCACACACGCTTGCTCGACTAAATGCTGCTAGTGATCTAAGCCTTTTTCTTATTGATACTGTTTGTTTGTTTACAGGAAGAAGAAAACCACGACTGGCACAGCTGGATCATGGTCTATACAAAGTATTTGACAATTCTATTAGGACCAACTATGCTGCACTTTTGGAAGGTGCACCACGCAATTTCTTGAATAATAATGACTTTTTATGTCATCTATTGTTACGTTTTCTTCACGTCCATTTTCGCATGCTGCTGCTTTCGAGCATCATTAACCTCTGACCTATATGACTTGCTTAAAGATTTTAGTGATGGCTGATGCACCTGGAAAATTGGGTGCTGGCGAGGATCTGTATGCATGAATTCTTACTATGTGGCCTTGGAATAGGGTTATTCAAGCCAATGCCAGTGATCACTCTGACTTCAAGTTAGCTTACATTGCTTACATTAGGCCACACAAGTCACAGCGCAATGCCAGTGTCACAGCGCAATGCCAGTGTCCTTGCTGTTGACCATCATCCCGTTTTCAATGTATTTGGTCTGTCTTGTATTTTGACTCCCTGTTGGTCTCTCTCTATGCCCTTCAAATAATCATCCACATGAAAATTTACCATACAAACCGCTCCTTGTATCCCTATTGGTGGGAAGTTTCTATGGGGTTTAACAGTTATCGTCTCATTTTCAAATGCTCTAGTTTCATTCTCTTGGTTATGAAAATTGAGCATCTGTATCTTAATACCCAAGTGTTATGGCTCTATTGACTAATAGAACCTTTTTCTTGTTTTGCAGTCCCTATATTTTTCTTTTAAGGTTAAAGACTAATGATTGCTCACGTTCAGTCAATAATGCATTGGTATGTCGTTTTCCAATTTAATTTCATAATCGTCTTTTCAGGAACTACACAATATCTATTACTGTATTTTTGGGTACTACTTATCGACAGATAAGAAGACTGTCTGTGAAGTCTTTTATTATCATAGGGAGAGTTTCTTCTGAGGCAGTGATTGAGGAAAAGTTATCTCATGCAAAGTCTCTCTTTGGCTTGCTACATGTTTGGTTGGAGGAGATTTCACTTCAAGCCCGGTTTTCCATAATGCAAGCAGCCTTGTCTATGCTGCAGTTCGGTACAGCTTTGGCTCTGTAAGCTCTTAACCAATTTATAAAAATATACGTAGAAGACATAAATCATACCAAAGGAGATGATTGGGTGTTCAATCGGTGCTGGTTTTTTATTTGAATGTAGTGCATTATTTGGCTTCGAGCCCTTGTTCCTAACCTATGATAGTCTCGGAATTATTAAGTCAAAAATTTTGTTCATTTTTGCAGGGAGTATAGACGATAATAAGTGTAATTTTGAGCTTCGTATCCTCAAAAGATGACATATATACTTGTGAGTTTTATTTATGAAGCAATTCATATTTCTGAACAATAGTTTATGTTACATGACATTTGCATAATTGTGTATACATGCCCAAAACATTACAAAGGCCACCAGATGAAAGGCCCAAAACATTACAAAGGCCACCAGATGAAAGGAAAAGGACTGACAAATGAGTTTACTTTGAGAGCTGTAGTTTTGTCCTTCATAACCTCAAAGGATGAGATATCAGTGGTCATAATTTGAGACAGTTGTAACATGTATACTTCAAAGTTGTATTTAATGAAGGACTCTTACATGACATAATTTCAACATGTATATGCCAAAAATATTAGAAGGACCACCTGATGAAGAAAGGGATGACTAATGAGTTTTGGACTAGGATGAGTTTACTTGGAAAGTCTGCACTAGTAGACAACAAAATTAAACTTAACCCCTAGTATACTTCAAATTGTTGGTCCACAAACTCACAACGAGTTATATCCCAATCAATCTTTCTTAGACTTTTCTTCACTGCATTAGTGCATTGAGATTGACAAACAATTAATATATCCCAACCAGCCTTTCATAGAGGTTTCTTCCATCATCCAAGTTTCATCATGGAATTCACAATGATAAATATGTCTTAAGTAGCATTTCCCTTTTAATAATCATCCACATAAATATATACCATATTGATTGCTCCTTATGTCCTGTAGAAATTGCCACAGTTCGATTCTAAGATATACCTGCAATTTTTGAGTAATATGTCTTAGGTAACAGTGTGTGAGTTAAAGTGGAGATAGCCAAGAACACTACATCACAGTCTACCACATCAAGTGTTCAAAGTCTTCATAGAATTCCTCAACCATCAAAGATGAAGATGCTTCACAACAATAGCTTAATACACTGTAATGCAATGTAATATTCGCTTATAGTTTACTAGTATAGTTTGACTTTTCTAGTTTGACTTCTTCATGTATAAATACCCACATTGTAATTCTTTTCGCTTTATGGAATGAAATCATGTTTCATCATTTCCTTCACTTCTCTATATGGTATCAGAGCAAAATCCGCTCTAACCAACTTTAACCATCATTACAAACTCCGACCACCATCATAACAAACTCCGGCCACCATAACAAACTCAAACCACCATTACACCATCATAAACCATCACAAATCAACAAATTTTTTCCACAAATCAGTTCTATTCATCATCAAGAACACAATTCCATTCATCAGAACAGCTGAATTCATCAAGATCTTCACTAATTGATCATTCTTCATCCTAACTGATTTTCCCGCCAAAACCTCTAATCAAATTTCTTAACAGATTCTTGATACCAGCAAACTCCAATCACCATGGTTAACCAAACTACAACTGAAAACACTTCATCTTCTTCACAAACCACATTCAATCATGATGATATCAACTCAATCCATCATCCACTATATTTTCACCAGAATGACCATCCTGGTCTTGTTCTCATCTCTAAAAAGCTAACAGGTTCGATAACTACGCTTCTTGGAAACGATCTATGATGATAGCTCAATGCAAGAAACAAGTTAAAGCTCATCAATGGTGAATTTGAGGAACCAGGGATAACTTCACCATTCGTGATCTTTATGGAAAGAGCTAATGACATGGTAATTTCTTGGATCCTCAATACTGTTTCTGAGCAAATTGGTAATAGCTTAAGTTTTGTTAACTCTGCTTATGCATTATAGGGAGAATTGAATGAGCATTATGCACAATTAGATGGTCATAGAATTTATCAGGTGTCTAATGAGATTGCAAATTTGAAACAAGAAAACACCACAATTGAATTGTATTATCACAAGTCAAGGGCTTTGGGATGAATTAGATGCCTTAGAGGCACCATATGCATGTGTTTGTAGATGCGATCGCACTAATAGGAGAACAAATGGTGAAAGGGATCAAAGGAAGAGATTGATTCAGCTTCTAATGGGTCTTGATGAAAGTTACACTAACATTAGGGGTCAAATCTTACTCATCCAACCCTTACCACCGCTTTCTAAGGCCTACAACATGCTTAGACAAGAGGAAAAGCAAAGAGATGCACCTAAACCAACCTTACATATCCCCACCGCTCTCAACACAACCAACATTACAAACCTCATCACAATCGCTTAAACCAAACACCCTTCTCCTCACTCACACCTCATTCATCTCGCTACACCAAGAAAAACTCCATTCGTAAAGGGGTCTATTGTACTAATCGCAACAAAGAAGGTCACGGGGTGATGAATGCTACAAACTTGTTGGTTACCCACTAGGACATCCACTCCACAACAAGTATATTCCACCTTCTCAAAGAACTAATGCTCCAAAACACAACACAGCTTCACATGGCGTTGGTCAATGAAGATTTCAGATTCAACCACCATCTCTTCATCCTCACCGATCCTTTTGTACACACCAGATGGACCAACTCCAAAATCAACTCAACCAAGTCCCGCTCATGCTACAAAACAATCCCAAGGAGTTCACCGGTACCATTCCTCATATGTCGTAGATATACCTTCATTGCTTCTTTTACATCTAAGGTTAAGGAAATTTGATCATTGATAGTGGTGCCACCGATCACATATGCATTTCACTCACAAGAATGCACAACATTCACAACCGCACACCTATCCTTGTTTCACTTCCAAATGGTCAACATGTCACGCTACAACCGTTGGTTCGCTTTACATTAACCCACACTTAACACTCACTAATGTTTTATACACACCTTCATTCACATACAATCTCATATCCATCAAAGAAACTCACTAACTCAACACACTCATCTATCACTTTACTCACAAACAATGTATTTTTCAGGCCATGATGGCTCAATCACCCATGGATCTCTCTTTGGTGGACTATATGCTCGACTTCAACACCCATAACTACTCCAACATCTCACTCTGCTGCCCTCATCCACTCCAACAACACCAAGCTCTGGCATGCTAGATTAGGCCATTCATCTTTTCCTGTAATTCAAAGAATAAAACAACTTTTACCTTTATCATCTTGTAATCTAGATACCAATTGTACCATATGTCCTTTAGCCAAACAACATGTGTTACCATTTTCTTCAAGTGATTCTTATGCTTCTATCAAATTTGAACTTGTTCACATGGATGTGTGGGGACCTTATAGACATTCAACACTTAACAAATGCAAATATTTTCTCACCATTGTTGATGATCACACCAGAGCCACATGGACATATCTTTTACCCTCTAAACATCATGTATCATCCACTTTTCAAAACTTTTATGTATATGTTCAAACACAGTTTAACCACAACATCAAAATCCTAAGAAGTGACAATGGCACTGAGTTCACAAACAACATATTCACCACCTTCCTACAATCCAAAGGAATCATTCATCAAAAGTCATGTCCTTACACACCCCAACAAAATGGCGAGCTGAAAGAAAACATAAACACCTCCTTGAAATGGCGGATCCATCTATTTTCAAGCAAATTTTCCAATCCACTGGGTTATTGCATCCTAGCTTCCACATACATAATCAACAGACACCTTCAAGAGTACTAAACAACAAAAGTCCTTATGAACTTCTTTACAACCACCCACCACCTCTTGATCATCTCGAGTTATTGGATGTCAAGCTTACACATACACTCATAACAAAGACAAATTTGGTCCCAAATCCACACCCACAGCTTCTACTTGGCTACCCTCATAACCAAAAGGCTACCTCCTTTATGACACACACACATAAAACCATCATTAGCGTAAATGTTCTCTTTGATGAACATATCTTTCCTTTTCTTCACCAACCTCACCATCTTCAATTGATCCATTTTCTTCACCCTTACAATCCATTGCGCACCTCCACCACCTATTTCACTTCCAACTATTATTCCACCCACATCTTCTTCTGAACCATCCACAGAACCACCACCATCTTTACCACCCATCTCACCAACACCACCTTCAACACCACCTTCACCAACTACAACCCTACCACCACCACCTCCTCCTATACCACCACCTCAGAGACAGTCCACCAGACTGAAGTCCATTCCCTCCAAACTCTCAGGCTTCCACTATACTCTTCCAAAATCATTCACCAACTCTATATTATCTAAACATCATCATTCTAACTTCATTAATTATAGAAATCTATCACAAACAAATCTACATTTCATAAACACAATCACTAACATCAGTGAGCCACATTCATACCTCCAAGCTTCCAAAGACCCTAAGTGGAAAGAAGCAATGACCAAAGAGATCCAAGCCTTGGAACAGAATGACATCTGGGTTTACACTACCTTACCCCGGCAAATCCTCAATTGGCGAGAAATGGGTCTCTGTAATCAAGCTCAATGCTAATGGCACTGCTTGAAAGATACAAAGCTAGGTTGGTAGCTAAAGGCTACAACCAAAAAGAAGGCATTGATTACAAAGAAACTTTTGCCCCAAGAGCTAAAATGACCACAGTCAGATGCCTTCTCTCAATTGCAGTAAAAAACAATTGGTACATGGAACAACTTGACATTAACAATGCTTTTCTCCATGGAGATCTTCATGAAGAAGTATACATGACAAGAGCACAAGGCTATTCTAAGACTCTTCCTCCCAACACGCTTTGTAAGCTCACAAAGTCTCTATGGGTTGAAACAAGCAACAGCAATGGTTTGAGAAGTTGACTACTTTTCTCAAAGAACTTGGTTTCAAACAAAGTTATGTGGACACTTCTCTCTTCACCATCAAGTACAATGGAACCATCACTTCTCTCTTAGTCTATGTTGATGATATTCTTCTGATAAGCAAAGATGTAGACTTTATCAAAGATATCAAAGCCAAACTTCATGATAAGTTCAGCATCAAAGACTTAGGACCTTTACATTATTATCTTGGCATTGAATTTTTAAGAAACAACACTGGTCTTGCTATGTCCCAAAGGAAATATGCATTGAACTACTTGAAAGTGCGATCTTCGGATGTCAAACCCATTGCCACTCCATTGGATCCCAAGGTCAAACTTAATGACACAGATGGCTACCTTCTTCCTGACCCTTCTACCTATAGAACACTGGTTGGAAAACTCTTATATCTCACCATCACAAGACCAGATCTCTCCTTTGCTGCACAGGCTTTAAGTCAATTTTCTCATAGTCCAAGATCTTCCCATTTTGAGGCCCTCATCAGAGTTCTCAGATACATTAAACTTTGTCCAGGCCAAGGTTTATTTTTTCCACATCAGAACTCTTATACCTTAACTACTTATTGTGATAGTGATTGGGCCAGCTGTGCCATGACTAGAAGATCGCCTGTGCTTTGCGCTTTCCTTGGTAATAGTCTTATCTCTTGGCAATCCAAGAAACAAACAAGGGTTTCTAGAAGTTCAACTGAAGTTGAATACAGAGCCTGGCCGACAAGACTTGTGAAATATCATGGTTAAGATGTCTATTGTTAGATCTTGGTGTTACTGCTCCAACTCCAAGCCTAGTCATGTGTGATAATGCATCCACCATTGCTCTAGCCAACAACCCAATTCATCATGCCAGACCAAACATATTGAAATTGACTGTCACTTTGTTAGGGACAAAATCGAAAAGGTCAAATCTCTCCATGCTTTGTTCCTACCAAGTCTCAATTGGCGATATTCTCACTAAAGGCCTATGCGATATATCCACTACAACAATTTGTCCAAGTTGGGCATTTGTGATCCATCATACACAATGCCAACTTGTGGGGGATAAAGTGGAGATAGCCAAGAACACTACATCACGCTACCACATCAAGTGTTCAAAGTCTTCATAGAATTCCTCAACCATCAAAGATGAAGATGCTTCACAACAATAGCTTAATACACTGTAATGCAATGTAATTTTCTGTTTATAGTTTACTGGTATAGTTTGACTTTTCTAGTTTGACTTCTTCATGTATAAATACCCACATTGTAATTCTTTCAGTTTTATGGAATGAAATCATGTTTCATCATTTCCTTCACTTCTCTATATGAGTATCATTGGGCTTCTCTAACCCCTTGTTTCTAACCCGTACTAGCCTGAGAAAACTCAGCAAATTAGCTAACTATATGGATGACCATACATATATGGGTGATGTCGAGATTACATTTCCGTGGGTTTCTTTTTCTTATGGACAGGGTAAAGGTTAATGAGAGCTGTAGTTTTGTGCAAACATATGATTAGATTTGTTAGACGAAATGCATTACCTGTATAGTTGTATGAATTATGAAATTGAGGCTCTTGAGATTGCAACTATAGCCATATTTTTGTATTTCTTTCAATATATATGCATACATTCATAGTCCTGAAATGTGCTAATGTTGCATTGTTTATTTTAATTCCATGACATTATCCCTATGGATGTATTATTCATATGAGGTCCTGAAGACAGGTATTTATTGCTCAGAAAGTGTGATTAAATCAGACATGACAAGAATAAGTTAAGAGCTAAGAACCAAACCCAAACAATAAACAATAAAAAATGTATTGAAAAGACATAAGTATCTGTTTTTAGTTAGACTTCCTCAGTTGAACAACCACAATTCCACAAACAAAGGAACAACCGAATATTGGAAGTGATAATCAAAAGCAAGAAAATATTAATTTTTTCACTAGCATAGCAATAGGCTACAATCCCGGCGTTGCCCATTAGATGATTGAATAAAGATGGCTAGAAATAGTAATATAATTTTGTGAAATGATTCTCCATATGGCTTTCCTAGGGTTTGACCTTCTATCTTATTTGTCATTCATCAGTTTTAGAAATCAAAAGAAAAGTAAATGTTGGATGTTTTTCTTATTGATACTGTTTGTTTGTTTACAGAAAGAAGAAAACCACAACTGGCACAGCTGGATCATGGTCTATGCAAAGTACTTGACAATTCTATTAGGACCAACTATGCTGCACTTTTGGAAGGTGCACCACGCAATTTCTTGAATAATAATGACTTTTTATGTCATCTATTGTTACGTTTTCTTCACGTCCATTTTCACATGCTGCTGCTTTCGAGCATCATTAACCTCTGACCTATATGACTTGCTTACCGATTTTAGTGCTGGCTGATGCACCTGGAATAAAGTAAAATTGCTTGAAATTGGGTGCTGGCAAGGATCTGTATGCATGAATTCTTACGATGCGGCCTTGGAATAGGGTTATTCAAGCCAATGCCAGTGATCACTGACTTCAAGTTAGCTTACATTGCTTACATAGGGCCACACAAGTCACAGCTCAATGCCAGTGTCCCTCCTGTTGACCATCATCCTGGTTTTCAATGTATTTGGTCTGTCTCGTATTTTGACTCCCTATTGGTCTCTCTATATGCCCTTCAAATAATCATCCACATGAAAATTTACCATACAAACGGCTCCTTGTATCCCTATTGGTGGGAAGTTTCTATGGGGTTTAGCAGTTATCGTCTCATTTTCAAATGCTCTAGTTTCATTCTCTTGGTAATGAAAATTGAGCATCTGTATCTTAATACCCAAGTGTTATAGCTCTATTGACTAATAGAAACTTTTTCTTGTTTTGCAGATGTATGCGTCCCTATATTTTTCTTTTAATGTGAAAGACTAATGATTGCTCGCGTTCAGTCAACAATGCATTGGTATGTCGTTTGCCAATTTAATTTCAAGTCTTTTCAGGAACTACACAATATCTATAACTGTTAAAATTTGATTTTTGGGTACTACTTATCGCCAGATAAGAAGACTGTCTGTGAAGTCTTTCATTATTATAGGGAGAGTTTCTTCTGAGGCACTGATTGAGGAAAAGTTATCTCATGCAAAGTCTCTCTTTGGCTTGCTACATGTTTGGTTGGAGAAGATTTCACTTCAAGCCCGGTTTTCCATAATGCAAGCAGCCTTGTCTATGCTGCAGTTCTGTACAGCTTTGGCTCTGTAAGCACTTAACAATTTATAAAAATATACGTAGAAGACAGAAATTATACCAATTCAAAGGAGATGATTGGGTGTTCAATCGTTGTTGGTTTTTGATTTGAATGTAGTGCATTATTTGGCTTCGAGCCCCTTGTTCCTAACCTATGATAGTCTGGGAATTATTAAGTCAAAAATTTTGTTCATTTTTGCAGAGAGTATAGACGATGATAAGTGTAACTTTGAGCCTCGTATCCTCAAAAGATGACATATATACTTGGAAATTGTGACATATATACTTGTGAGTTTTATTTATGAAGCAATTCATATTTCTGAACAATAGTTTATGTTACATGACATTTGCATAATTGCGTATACATGCCCAAAACATTAAAAGGACCACCAGATGAAAGTATGAGTTTACTTTGATGTCTTCTTAAACCCTTGTATACTTCAAAGTTGTTGGTCCACAACTCACAAACAGACTCAGTTACATCCCAATTTGAAGTCTTCTGATCTTAACCCCTAGTATACTTCAAATTGTTGGTCCACAAACTCACAAAGAGTTACATCCCAATCAATCTTTCTTAGACTTTTCTTCACTGCATTAGTGCATTGAGATTGATAAACAATTAATATATCCCAACCAGACTTACGTAGAGGTTTCTTAAGTTCTATCATCCAAGTTTCTTCACAGCATTGACAATGATAGGTATTATCTATTTATTTACAGGAACTTATTTCAAGTAATCACTCTTAAATAAAATGCAAGCATAGCATTTAAAAGGTTTTGAGCTCAATTTAATTTTATGTGTATGAGCTTGAACTTGAATTTGAAGTCTGCACTAGTAGACAACAAAATTAAACTTAAAACCCTACCTCCAATTTGAAGTCTTCTTAACCCCTCGTATACTTCAAATTGTTGGTCTACAAACTCACAAAGAGTTACATCCCAATCAATCTTTCTTAGACTTTCTTTACTGCATTAGTGCACTGAGATTGACAAACAATTAATATATCCCAACCAGCCTTTCATAGAGGTTTCTTCCATCATCCAAGTTTCTTCACGGAATTCACAATGATAAATATGTCTTAAGTAGCATTTCCCTTTTAATAATCATCCACATAAGTACCATATTGACTGCTCCTTATGTCCTGTAGAAATTGCCACAGTTTGATTCTAAGATACCTGCAATTTTTGAGTAATATGTCTTAAGTAACAGTGTATGAGTATCATTGGGCTTCTGGAACCCCTTGTTTCTAACCCGTACTAGCCTATGAAAACTCAGCAAATTAGCTATCTATATGGATGACCATACATACATGGGTGATGTCGAGATTACATTTTAGTGGGTTTCTTTTTCTTATGGACAGAGTAAAGGTTTTGAGAGCTGTAGTTTTGTGCTTCATAACCTCAAAGGATGAGATATCAGTGGTCATAATTTGAGACAGTTGTAACATGTATACTTCAAAGTTGTATTTAATGAAAGAATCTTACATGACATAATTTCAGCATGTATATGCCAAAAACATTAGAAGGGCCACCAGATGAAGGAAGAAATGACTAATGAGTTTTGGACTAAGATGAGTTTACTTGGAAAGTCTACACTAGTAGACAACAAAATTAAACTTAAAACCCAACCTCCAATTTGAAGGCTTCTTAAACCCTCATATACTTCAAAGTTGTTGGTCCACATAGTTACATCCCAATCAATCTTTCTTAGACTTTTCTTCACTGCAATGAGATTCACACACTTACATATCCCAACCAGCCATTCATAGAAGTTTCTTCCATCATCCAAGTTTCTTCACGGAATTGACAATGATAAATATGATCTATTTATTTACAGGAACTTATTTCAAGTAATTACCCTTTCATAAAATGCAAGCATAGCATTTAAAAAAGGTTTTGAGCTCAATTTAATTTATGTGTATGAGCTTGAACTTGAATTTGAATTTGACGCGTATATCTAAGTCCACCTTATATAACCTATTAATCAAGTGGCTGTGAGTTTAAGTTGAAGCTGAAACAAGAAAGTCTATAAGTATAATAAAAGGTTTGTGACCAATTCAAGTAAGTTGTACGAGAGAGCATTGGTAACCTACTAACCTTAACTTGTTAACTTGATTGCAGACCATCAATAGATTCTTGTTTATTGTTACGTATCAAAGAACATGTAAATAGGCGGCGTTAGAGTTATAGATAAACGTAAGTTTATGACTTGGTTTGTCTAAGAAGTCTACATATAAAACATAGAAAAAACATTAACATCAAGACTCACAACATTAATAAACTAGTAAACCCCATAAAACAATTATGTAAACATTTGTTTGTGAAGTATTAATAGTTTCTAAGTGTAATATTTATGTCCCAGTCAAATTAACCTGAAAAGTTGCCAAAGAAAGAATGCTGTTTTTTTTAATGACAATTTGAAGTCGGAAATTTTGCAAAATTAAATAAAAAAAGAAAATTATTGGCCTAAATCCAACTCGTAGGTTCATAAACATAAGTTGGTTACCTTAAATGGTAGATACACAAATGGATAGTAACAATAAACTGAAGATTGTTTATATAATAAAGTTAGAGAAACCAAACTCTCTATGGAGGTCTTTTGTTAGAAAGAATAAAAGTGTTAGTTGGTAAACCTCGTGCACGCGAGGTTTTATATAATTACATTACTTTCTTGAATCGTGTGTCACTTGAACTCAAATCTATCTTACCTTCAATCCATCGTTGTTTAATCAAGCTAGACCATAACAAAATGTTAGACCGATGACACAACCAAATTAATTGTGGAAAAGAAAAGCGCAACGACCAAGCATTCCCGCTCCCAAAAGCGAAGACCGAAGAACCGCCAGGTTGTCGATGACACGTCTGAAGGAGCCCGATGGCCTCTTAGTTTACCACCCTATTCACTAATGAACTATGAGGAAAGGGGGTGGGTGAATGGTAACCCACCGAAAACCTGAATTGTTTAACCCTATTATATTCGTTTAATTACGGTCGGGGATAGATGGAACCAATCAGAAGTGAAAAACGCGCAAGAGAAGCCGGGACACGAAACGCAACGCAATAACTATGAGTCGTGTCTCACCCTGTCTCTAAAAAGGCGCACACTCGTTACTACTAAATGAAAAAGCTGAGAACGAAAAGATGGACTTGAACCCTCAACCTCAGCCTTGGCAATGCTATGCTCTACCAATTAAGCTATTTCTGCCAGCGACGGTAATGTCAAATCACTACTGAGAAATTCACGTATCACTTGATACAACATGTTTTCTTATGTTTTTCCGTCAAACCAAAGTTTTGACCTCCGATCGAGCTACATACATGAGTAGGTAGGCCACTAGGGGCCGCAAGGTTGCGCCTTTTCGATCAATCCTTGGCCGCTTCGCTATTGGTGTGAGCTGTAAGGAGTATTGTCTCGAGTTTATACTATATATTTTTAGTTTTGGATTGTAACTAATATTTTTTTAAATATTATTTTTCAATAGTTTTTTGTTTTTTCTTTTTAAAGATGACAGTTTTATACAACCTTAATTTAATAATTATAATTGTCTATATATGTTGTAATCGCGTGTATACAATTAATAACATATGCTTAAGCTTAATAAATATAACTACATGTTTAGGAAGTTTTTAATACTACGATCAATTTAATAATACACAATAATAATAATAATAATAATAATAATAATAATAATATTATTATTATTATTATTATTATTATTATTATTATTATTATTTATTATTATTTATAAAACATCACTTCATTAGAAAACAAAAGATTTACAAGAAATTGGTGAGAAGCCAAGAAATTATTATTATTATTATTATTATTATTATTATTATTATTATTATTATTATTATTATTATTATTATTATTATTATTATTATTATAACACATAAGATTTACAAGAAGTTAGTAGGAAGTCGCGATACTAACTGGGCCCCACCCTCCGGCAATAGAAAAGCTAATCCTACTATTATCATATTATTATTATTATTATTATTATTATTATTATTATTATTATTATTATTATTATTATTATTATATATTTTTTTATGGGTTTCTCCCTCTCATTCTTTTCTTTTGTGGAACTTGAGAAGGATGCAAGAACTTTAGTAAAGCGGATCCGAAGTTCTTTGTTACTCAAGACATTGAGTCACGGTTTCTACCCATATTTTTAGTAGGATCTGCTTTTTATAGCTAAAGGAGTGGGAGCCAGATAAGATCTTGGCTTCCCACCAATTTCTTATAAATCCTTTGAATTTTAATAAAGTGATGTTGATTAATAATAATAATAATAATAATAATAATAATAATAATAATAATAATAATAATAATAATAATAATAATAATAATAATAATAATAATAATAATAATAAATATTGTTATTTATAAGTTTAACATACATGTGTTATTTGTAAATTAAAAGTTTTTAAAAATTATGAAAATTGATAATTTTAGAGCCAGTAAATTTGGATTTAGGATTAATCCACTTTAAAATGTCGGGTCTAATTATAAATTGTATTAAACAATCAAAATATAACATTGTTTTATATTTAAATCCAGAATTTAAAAAAATGAGATCCGAAAGCTATACATATTTTTGCTTATTTAATAAAATTAACATGATACAAAATATGTTTAACTATAATTAATTCAATTTTGATTTTCATTGGCTAATATAAATGTCCAGTTTTGACAAATAGACGAAATTGAGCTCCTCTATTGGTTTGATCTGACCTTCGTTTCAATGAATCATCCAAAAATCTTTATCCTTTAGTGTTTAAAGATTATTGTGGACAAAATAATTTTCATTGAAAGTTTCTTTTCTATAGCAATCAAAAGCTATAATTTTGCATAGAGTAAATTACACGGATGGTCCTTAAGGTTTGTCCAAAGTTTCACTCACAGTCCCTGAAAATTTAAAGATGCATGGATAGTCCGAAAAGAATAACACCTATAGTCCCTTATTTAACTGATGTTAACTAAGTTCCGTTATAATTTACACTTTAGCCCTTTTGGTTAACAATCGTTGCCTCGCCGGTCCTTTATCATAACGGACGCTTATAATTTAAAGATTTCAATTTAGGCACGCTTATACGCTTCATCCGTTGCTCGCTTTTATACGTTTTCGTCCGCTTTATACGCCGTCCTTTCTTATACGCTTTTATCCGTTTTCGTCCGCTTTTATACGTTTTATTCGTTTCGTCCGCTTTATACGCTTTTATATGTTTTCATCCGCTTTTCACGTTTCCATACGCCATCCGCTTTAATACGCCGCCGCTTGCTCATATTTTTTACATTTTGGTCCTTTTTATAAGTATTCATCCGCTTTTCTTCCGCTTTTATACATTTTCATACGCTTTTATCCGCTTTCATATAATTTCATCTCGCAACACGCTTTTTACGTTTCATAAGTTTCATCCGCTTTTATCCGCTTGCTTATGTTTAATACGTTTCATCCATTTTATACGTTGTCGTTTTATATCGTTTCAGACGTTTTAATCGTTTTATACATTTTCACGTTATTATATGTTTCATAGTTTTTATACGTAAGAAAACAAAAGAAACCGTATAAAACGGATAAAAGCAAATTAAAACGATCGAAGGACGAAAATGTATAATATTTATAAAAACGATAAAACGGATAAAAACGTAAGAAAAAGTACAAAAATGGACGAAAACGGATAAAAGCAGACGAAAACGAATAAAAATGAACGAAAATCGATAAATACGTATAAATACGAACAAAAGCGAAATAAAACAGACAAAAACGAATAAAAACATACAAAAGCGAATTAAAAGAGACAAAAACGAATAAAAACGGACGAAAACGGATAAAAACATATAAATACAGACGAAAGCGTACTAAAATGGACGAAAACGAATAAAAACATATGAAAACGAATAAAAATGGACGAACACAGATAAAAACGTATTAATACGGATGAAAATGTCTCAAACAGACAAAAACAAATAAAAATCGATGAAAACGTATAAAATTATATGAAAACGTATAAAAAAAAAGACGAAAACGGATAAAACGTGAGAAAAACGTATAAAATCAGACAAAAACGTACAAAAATGGACCAAAATATAAAAAAATGTAAGCAATGGACGAAAACGTATAAAAACGTATTAAAACGGATGAACACATAAGAAAAACGGATGAAAACGTATAAAAACATATAAAAGCGGACGAAAACGAATAAAAACGGACAAAAACGGAAGAAATCGTAAGAAAACATATAAAAACGTGCCTAAATTCGAAAATCTTTAAATTATAAACTTTCGTTATGATAAAGGATTGACGAGGCAACGATTGTTAACCAAAAGGGCTAAAAGTGTAAATTATAACAGAACTTAGTTAACAGCAGTTAAATAAGGGACCATAGGTGTTATTCTTTTCACAGATATGGACTATCCATGCAACTTTAAGCTTTCAGGGACTGTGAGTGAAACTTTTGACAAACCTTAGGGACCATCCGTGTAATTTATTCTTTTGCATAATTCGACAAGAAATTAAAGTTGAAAGTTATACGTTTGTACAACCCAAGTGATACGTTTCTAAATAAAACTAGACCACATACATATTTCAATGATATTCTTGTGACATCAGTGTTAGTATAGGGGAAATAATCCCTGCAGCAAACTGCAGGGAAGTTTATATGCTGTTAGGTATAACCAAAGGATCAAGTATGTGATATTGTTAAAGTTGAAGGGTGAGATGTGAAAATGCAAAAATCCCCTTTCCATGCAACATCAGGTAACTAGCTGCAGCTTGCAGCAGGGATATTATTCCTGCTAGTATATATATGTCTAGCAAGTATGAAGGTTTATAGCAATTAAATAAAAAAACACTATGGGTTATTTAATATTGTCCGGTATCTTTTTCTATTTCTTTTCTTTCACCTCTTTTGCTTCTACCCCTTCATTAAAAGATAATAATCATAAATGCTCTGAAAAAGAGACTCAAGCTTTGCTTCTCTTTAAACATAACCTTTCCTCCATCAATTACCCAAACGATTACTCAAACGATTACTGTCCTGATATGTTCGGTTCTGATATTAATCATCCAAAAATGATGAGCTGGAACACAAGTACGAATTGCTGCAAATGGGATGGAGTTTATTGCGACAACTCCACCGGTGACGTCATCGGTCTCGATCTCGAATGCGCAATGCTAAAAGGTACAATTCATCCTGACAGCTCCCTCATCAACCTCACGCACCTTACTTTTCTTGATTTATCAGGTAACATGTTCGGTGGAAATGTACCTTCGGGCATCTCATTTAACCTCACGCACCTTACTTTTCTTGATTTATCATATAACAAACTTAATGGGACATTGCCATCTTGGCTGTTTACTTCCCCCTCTTTAGAAATTCTCTATTTACATCATAACATGTTCAGTGGAAATGTTCCTTTTGACTCATTTGCTCTTCCATCGTTAAAAGACTTATACCTCAGTCAGAATCAGTTAGGTGGCCAAATTGATGTGCAAACATTTCCACAACTCACCAACCTAATTTTTCTAGACCTTTCTCATAATAATTTTAGTGGTGAATGCGAGTTGGATACATTCTTATCAAGCCTCACAAACCTTTTTTTTCTCGATCTCTCTTATAGCGGTTTCTCTGTTACAACAAATAATGCCAATCATTATGTCAACCCTCAGTTTACAAACTTATATTTGGCCTCTTGCAAGCTAAAGGCGTTTCCAAATTCATTTCGAGCCATGAAACAACTTTATAGCTTAGATCTCTCTAGCAACGAAATCCATGGCCAAATTCCTCATTGGGCAGGGGAGATTGGTGGGTTGGGATATTTGAATCTGCAGTCCAACTTGATTGAGGGGCCATTCCCTCCATCAATTTGCAACATGAGCATGCTACGGGTTTTGGATATGTCCAATAATCGCTTTGGTGGATTGATTCCACAATGCTTTGGAAATATCACCTCATCTCTTGAAATGATAGATTTGGGGAATAATAGCTTTCAAGGAACAATTCCAAAGGTATACGGTGATTGTGGAAGGTTAGAAGGGCTTATATTAAAAGGAAATCAATTAGAAGGTGAGTTGCCAAGTTCCTTGTCCAAATGTCAATCCTTGAAAGTAGTTGATTTTGGAAACAACCATTTGAATGGTACATTTCCTGGTTGGTTAGGAGCTCTTCCAAATTTGAAGGCTCTTGTCCTCAAATCAAACGACTTTCATGGACGCATTCAACCCTCTGCAACTATCGATTCTCCCTTTCCAAGTCTTCAAATTCTTGACTTATCTCATAATAGGTTTGTAGGTCAACTCCCTGAAAAATATTTTCAAAATTTCAATTCCATGAAGAATGTGGTGAAAAACAAGACAAAACCGTAATATTTGAGAATCGCTTTTGCAGTATTACTCATTCGTTGTTGCGTGAAAGGGTGGATCGAGATATTCCAAGACTTTTGTTGGCCTAACTATTATTGATTTATCAAAAAATTATTTCGAAAGTGGGATACCAGCAATAATCGGAAATTTGACTTCTTGGTCGAATACCAAACTCTCTTGGTAAACTATCAGAGATTGAATCATTAGACCTTTCTTGGAATCAACTCACGGAAAACATCCCTCAAAGCCTTGCAGGAATCAAGGGCCTTGAAGTCTTAAATCTATCACAAAACCATCTCGTGGGGCGCATTCCGTAAGGAACACAGTTCAATACATTTCAAGAGAACTCATTTGCAGTGGAATTTGGGGCTCATGGATTTCCACCGCCCGAAAAGTGCAATGAGAATGCACACAAACCACACCAGCGAAGAACATCATGAGGAGGAAAGTGGATTTACGTGGGAAGTGGTGATATTGGGATACGGATGTGGGACTCTAGTTGGATTGGTGATGGGTTCTTACATGTTGTCAACAAGAAAAGTGAAATGGTTCAATGCAATTGTTGATGCAAAGAGAGTTTGGTCTTGAAGAAGAGGAAGAGAAGACATGTTTACATCGGAAATGACGTTAGATAATGAAAGGTATGCTTTTCATATGATTTCTTATTCCATCAATTTTTTCAAAATGTCTTACCCTATGAATTCTCTTGGTCTTAAAAAGTTATTATGCGTAAAGGAGTTTGAGGAGGGTCGGGACCTTCAATTATGATGTTTTTGTTTTGTATTGTTGATGCATAATCCGCGCGATTTGGATTCAACGACTCTCCTTGGGCCGTTAGTCGCCTTCTCGAGCCCTAGTAGACTGTCAACAAAGAGAACTCGTTAGGAGCGGACCCGAGGCCGTAGCCCGGGTCCACCTCCGACGGTCAAGTTAGTATGCTACCGTGGCATAGCAAAAGATGTCGTTTAGAGATAACTGCATGTGTTTATATAGGCATACATTAGGGTTTAGGTGTAGAGTGGGCCGATGCGGGCTTGACCCATTCTCGCCCGGTCTCGACCATACGTCCCACAAGCCCCCAAGTCTAGTATGAGATAGCGCATGGCTATGTTATGCTAGACTTAAGTTCTGATGGTCGCGAGTGAAAGTGGAACCCGTATGTCGCATCCCGGTAAGGCGCACTTTTGTACCAAGAGCGACGCGAAGATGGTGCGACTGTAAGACGGCTTCAGAGTGGCGGAACCGTTGCGCGACAAAGATGTGCGACGAAGACGTGCTTCGCTACCGCAGCGGCAAAGATGTGCGACGAAGACGTGCTCGCGCGCGACAAAAGAGACGATGACATACGAAAACAAGGGTATATATACCCGGTAGCCCCCAAGTTTGATGGTGCTACTCGTGTAGGAGCATTAAACTTATTTAATCTGCGAAAACACCGAATGCAAAGATTAAAGTATATGCCGCGAATCGCAAAGATATAAAACCTAATGAAGTTAAGCAATATATATAGCACATAGCATAAAAATATATAGCACATAGCATATAAGAAAATGGCGCGCGCACCGCGGGATGCGCATCACGAAATAATTAATTGTGTTGTTTTTTTTTTTTTTTTTTTTTTTAATGTATAAAATAAAACTCTGGATGGATGTACCGTGACCGCGATTTAATAGACGCAGATGGATTTATCTTAACCGCATAGACTCGAACGCTTCGGATGATCGCAGATGTTTATACCACGGCCTTTGGTCCAAAGTGCGCATCATGGCGATTGACTAGCATCGTGGTATTCGCGCGTACGCGGTCTCTGCGAAGATGTCTGAACGCACGGTCTTACGCGGGTAGATTTATCGTGACTGCGTTGTGCGAGCGCGAACAAGCGTACCAACCGTAAAAACAATATCTGCGCGAATTAATGCGCGCCTAAAAGATAAAATAGCTCCGATCGTGCGGATATTTTCTTAGGTCCGATCGTGCGGACTAAAAGATAAAATAGGTCCGATCGTGCGGACGTTTTCTTTTCTTGTATCTTATGTAAAGAAAATCATGAATCGTATACATGTTATATTATAAAGGTTTACGATAAAGGTTTACCATAAAGGTTTACAAGAACTTGTTATGATAATATATAGTTGCCTTATGATAATGATAATATATACCATAAACTTGTCGTCCAAGTTAATAAAATTGGTACGCATCGAATTATAATATTACGCATCAATTTCTAATATTACGTATCTAAAAATAATGCCTTACCAGAACTTGTCGTCCAAGTTAATAAAATATTTTCCGCATCTAGAGTGATTATTAAATGTTACCGACTTGATGGGAAAGCAAGTTGTACGAGCTTTATGCTTTTCAGTAATATGAGAACACGAAACATAGTTTATTCGTGTCCCACGGATGGCGCCAACTTGTTGATGCATAATCCGCGCGATCGGATTCAACGACTCTCCTTGGGCCGTTAGTCGCCTTCTCGAGCCCTAGTAGACCACAACAAAGAGAACTCGTTAGGAGTGGACCCGAGGCCGTAGCCCCGGGTCCACCTCCGACGGTCAAGTTAGTATGCTACTGTGGCATAGCAAAAGATGTTAGGTTTAGAGATAACTCGCTGTGTTTATATAGGCATACATTAGGGTTTAGGTAGAGTGGTCATTGATGCCGGGCGTGACCCATTCCTGGCCCAGTCCGGACCATACGTCCACATGTATCTTTGAATTATTCTTGTATGTAATACTAGTGTGTAGTTAGGATTTTGTTACTAGTACATATTTACTTGGTCACTGGGTGATTGTGTATTGATGTTGCTGACCTTGGTGTAATTAAGTAAGTTTTTTGTTATTTTTATGATCATACAACCATCGTGTATGCTATAAAATTGTAGACACTAGTGTTTGTTACCGAATTGTAAGGTGTGAAAAGGAAAGCATTATTAATAATGACTTGTCTTTTAGTATATCTAATTTGACCATCCAGTGTGTTCTTCTTCGATATGTTCTACATGTGTTTTAGCATTTCATTATCTGCCCACCACCTGCTTGACGAGTTGATTATGAGACCAAATGACCCTGCACTTGAATAATCCTCTACATGAAATTTTATCATATACTTGCTGCGCCTTATGTCCTGTAAAACGTGCCATGGTCCTTTTAGGTACCTGCAAAAATGTGTCCTATTTACTGATGTAGGTTCAATGTTATGGCTGAAGCTGGACGTTCGAGATATATAGCTGCTAAATTTGTAGCGGATATGCTAGCTATAAAGTTCATTTATGTTATTGTGCTGTGTTGCTAGCCTTGAAGACAAATGATATGTGTGTCCGAGTAATTAATACAGCGTTACATCTTTTGCCATCTACTTTAAATGGTCGGGTTTATTATTATCTTTTATAACTTGACCAGCCAAGTCTTAACTTTACCCTTAGGTAATCGTGTTTTAAGTGGTTGAACCTTCAATATAATTTTGCAAAAGGAAGAGAAGACATGTATATATCGGAAATGACATTAGAAAATCAAAGGTTGTTGTATAAATTTTACTAGATGATCATAGTCGTCTGAGTATTAATATTGATTGTTATAAAATTCCATAGTGATGGCTATTAAGATTGTAACTTGAACAAATATGCTTTCTGCAGGTTCAAGAAGTCTTTGGTGAAGCGGGAATCTTGAGATTCTGGAAAGGCGTCTTCCCGAGGTTGGTTATGGTACTTGTCATTTAGCTTTGGCCCATGCTGTATCAATATAACTTCTTGACTTCTTGTCTACATTGTTTCTGCCAGGTCAGCAATCCTCCAATACAGTTTATGCTGTATGAGACCCTACTAAAGAAGTTGAAGCAGCGTCGTGCCCTAAGCAACAGTAACAAAGGTGTAACTGCTTTAGAGGCAAGTAACTGTTTGTATAATCACTGCACAATTTTCAGATAATTATGACTTATTTATCATTTAATGGGATTATCTGTAGGCAATATCTGATTTCTCCACATAATTTTTCAGATATTTTTGCTTGGGACATTGGCAAAACTTGGGGCTGCAGTGGTAACTTATCCTCTTTAGTTGTAAAGGTAAGTACTTGTCATTTGAGCTTTTAGTAGAGCAGCAAAATGATAATTATACTAAAAATACATCAAATTCTGTAATCAGTGACTTGATTTAGACCCACTAATATCTGTAATAGACACATTAGGTCTCAAGACTGACTGATTCCATCTTCAAAAATCTAACTCGTCATAAATCTTATTAGATGTTAATAGTCGAACTAGGGGTGGAAAAATGGCGGGTTGGGCGGCAGGCAATTTTTTGGTACTTACTGAAACTGGTCGGGTTGGGTTGCCTGGAACACTTTTTAGCCAAAAATTTTAGCAAAATTTATGTTATTGCAACAATAACATTAATTTTTTAGTAAAGTGATTTAGGATGTTTTATGCATAAAAAATTCACTTTAGATGACTTTCTTCCTGTTTGACCAGTTGGGGTTTCGACCCAGTTAACCCATTTCTCTTTAAGCTATCTTTCAATTAAAATGTTTGACTTAATGACTTGTTGGAGATGAAACATAACCCGAAGCGACCCATTCATAAGTAAATGGGTTGAAAAGTTGTCGCATGCAAAGTCTCTCTCTAGATCGCTATATGTTTGGCTGGAGGCAATTTCACTTGAAGCCCGATATTTCATAATGCAAGTAGCCTTGTGGATACTACAGTTCCGCACAGCTTTGGCTCTATAAACAAGTCCTCGCTGTTATAGTTCACTTATGTTATTGTGTTGTATTGCCAGCCTTGAAGACAAACGATATGTGTGTCCGAGTAAATAACACATGGTTACATCTTTTTGCCATCTAATTTATTGGCCTTTATTCTGATTTATGGAAGATAAGAGTACTTTTTTTGCTTTTCTGTTACAGCAGTTGTGAGATAATTAAGAAATTAGTTGACAGTTTAGTTGATGACCTAATGGTACACTATATAGCACAGTTTCTGACCTATCAAATGACCTAAGCTGTATATGGTCATTAATAATATAAGAAAAAGCCAAGTTTCACGGTTTGTGATGCAAATTGTTTAAAACATTGTCATAGGCTGTGAAGATATATCCGTAACAGGATATACAGTGTATCAAAAACCTTAGAAGGGCACAAGATGACTGAGGCAATGACAATAAAACTAGCGGTCTCAAAATTGCGGACGGGTCAGGTAAAGGGTCAAAATGAGTTTGGGTCACGGTTTGAACTACCAATCCAATCTCTCTCTCCCCTTTTTGGATTATACTAAATTCAATTCCAGAAACTAACATTTGTTATATGCCTATTTCTAAAATAAAGGTGGCAAGCAGGTGTGGAAAATAAAAGTTATAACCGATTTTGTTTATTACTAATTTGGTATAAACTTGACCCAAAAGTCTAATGTTTTACCCTTAGGTAATCATGTATTTGTGTGGCTGAACCTTCAATATAATTCGTCATGTTTCAGCAAGAATACGTTTCACCAAAACTGCCTACTCCTTGATCTGTTTTTGTTTCGTTTGTATTATCTAGATTGGAAGTAGTAGTAGACAATATTTGATTCTGACATTAATGAGGCTGGGATGCGTGCCTTTAGCAAAAGTATTAAGACATAACTTGTAGCATGGCTATGCTGCTCATTAATACCAAGAATAATTTGTTAGTTAGATAAGAACTCCAGTCGTGCGCTTTAGCAAAAGCTCGTTTTGTACTTCACTGGAGCCACAAACATACTCTACACTTTTGGTGGACACGCTGTGTCACTGTGTTAGTATTCAGTCCTAAATTAAAGTTTAGTTTTCTTTTTCTAGTCAATTTAGGTTAATAATGACTTGAGTTACATGCTTATTGCAGTGAAATAATGCACGCGATGTGGAAGCCACAGAAATGTAAGTGTTTGCAACATTATATGTGTTCACAATAACACTCCCATCAGCTGCTCCAATGTATTGGGCCTTTGGTGATACAGCCGTTGTCCTCATGCTCATCCATCAGGTATGAATTTTGGAATGGTTGATTGACTTACTAGGTCTGTTTTATTCTTGTGTTGACTGATTTGTGTTTGTTTCTTTTGCCTTATATTTTGCAGTTTATAACATGTGGTTTTGTGTGTACTCCACTGTACTTTGTGTGGGAGAAAGTAGTGGGAATGCATGATACAAAGAGCATATGTTTACGGGCATTGGCTAGGTTGCCAGTTGTGATTCCAATTTGGTTCCTAGCCATCATCGTCCCGTTTTTTGGTCCAGTTAATTCGGCTGTTGGGGCTTTGTTGGTTAGCTTCACTGTCTATATTATCCCTGCTCTAACCCATATGCTTACTTACCGAAAGGCTTCTGGTCACCAGGTAATCCATCCACACTGACTAAAATCTCAATTTCTAATAGATACAAACTAAGAAACCCACAGGTAATCAAAACTAGAGGTGGAAAATGGGCAGGTTGAGTTGCAAATCAAAATTAGTTCGATAAATACGGGTAAGTGTAGATACGGCTAAAACCAAGCTGGGTTGGTTAACCTTAGTTGGTTCAATTACCAATCAGGGTGTAAAATATGACAGCAAATGTATGTTATTATAAAATAATCCAAGTTTTTACATTTGACTTGTTAGACCTGTTAAGAGATAAAACCTAACCTCAATCGACCCATTCACAAGTAAACGGTTCAAAATCACTACCTCTAGTGCTTGAATAAAATCTGCATATAAGTAGGTGATTTTGTTTTAAATGTGAATTCAGTTTTTAGGCTGCAAGTACTATACAACGCATATGCAAGACCGAATAATCAGATCACTTCGCGTGAATATTTTGGAGAATAGGGTTAGAAAGTGGGATAAGACAAAGTTTGGTGACATTTATTTATTGGCTTAGATGCATTAGTGATCAGTTACATTCTTGATATTATTGCACTTAATCAATCTAAACATTGAGCTGGCTCACTAACCCACTCACATTACAAACCTAACCTTGAATCGAGTGACTCACCTTAAACTTGTATGCAGAATGCTGCGGAGAAGCCACCATTTTTTCTGCCTAGCTGGACTGGCCATGTACATTGTTAACATATTCATCATGGTTTGATTTTTTGTGATTCGTTTCGGATTTGGAGGGTGGGCCCATATGAAAATTTTCATCAAATAGTAGATTATAATCTACTCTACTTCTTTATCCCGATTGTTTTTTATCTAATAGTTACTCATTCTATATGAAAGTTATAGGTTGTTGATTCCTTATTTGTTGGTTACTCCATGTGGTTGTCATAGTCTTAATCTTGCATTATGTGACATGGCTAACACTTGTATTCAAGTTTTGGTAAGTAGATTATACAATAATTTACAGTACTTTTTTTACCCCGTTTGTTTTTTTTTTCTCCTAATAGTTACTCATTTTTTTTGGAATAATACAATGCATTTACACAATATTTGCCGATTCTTCTAGAAGGTGGCAATTTTGAAAGATAATGTTAAAGGATTAACTCTTAAGTCACTATCCATCACTTGTTGGGAGAGTCGTGTTGAAAGTGTGAAAGAAATCACATTACAGATTTCAGACTTACGAGAGGGTTTGCTTCAAGTTGCAAAAAGTGACAATGATTCTCTAATTCAAAGTCAAGCAAAATCTCTAGCAACAAATGAGTTTGGTGATTTTGAGTTTTTATTAGCAATAATTATTTGGTTTATGATCTTATACGCGGAAAATTTGGTGAGTAAAAAATTATAATCCAATGATATGCTTATCGATATCACTATTAAAGTGAAAGGATTGATATCTTTCTTTGAGGAGTTTAGAGAAACGTGACTCTCTAAAGCCATTAATGATGCTAAAGAAATTTTTGTTGAAATGCATATTGATCCCGTGTTCATTCAAAAACGTGTAATTCGTAGAAAAGGCAATTTGACGAGAATCTAGTTGATCATGTTGTTTCATTTTCCGCGGAGGATAGGGGTGTAATCGAGCCGAGCTAAGCCCGAGCTCAAAAGGCTCAAGCTCGGCTAGAAAGATTAAACGTTGGCTCGAGCTTGGCTCGATTGCTCGTCGAGCTTTTACCATCCAAGCTTGAGCTCGGCTCGAGCAAAATTCGAGCGGAGCTCGAGCTTAGCTTAAAAAGCTTGAAATTATATATATGAAAAGCTCCAATCTATACCAACAGGTATTTGCAGCTCAACTAGGGGTGTTCATCGGTTCGGTTCTCGGGTTAATCGGTTTATTCGGTTCGGTTTGTTCGGTTAATTTTTTTTTGGGTCATAACCAAAACCGAACGAACCGAAAATATTTGTAACGAATCGAACCGAGAACCGAACAAGTTCGGTTCGGTTATGGTCAAAACCGAAAACCGAACTTATATGAACTAAGTTCGAACAAAATAGCAGATACACCATTACGTGTCAAAACGAATTGCAAATTGAAGCTGCCCAAAAAATATAATCTTTACACGTAACTTGTACATGATCTTGAATCACAAACCTGAAGAGAAATAGTTAACCGTTTGAAAACCAAATTAGATATTTTCAAAATAATAAAACCAACAATTAAATTCTCGTAACCAATGCTAGATAATTGTTTATCCTTTATGGAGTAAGTCCTTATAATTATGTTGATATTCGAATCAGCCATTATATACATATATAAAAATAAGACTAAAATACACCGTTCGTCCCTAATCTTGTACACACGCATCACGTTGAACCAAACCTATGCGTTTTCATCGCTGGAGGTCCAAAACATGGGTTTTTAATGCCAAAGAAGTCCCTTGACCACTAATGCCAAAGTCAATGTCTGATTTTTGTTATGTAGTCGAGGGTATTTTAGTCCATACACATTTATACTTTTGTTTCTTTACATTTGATTTTGTCAGATTCCTTGTATCATTCTGTGTAGCGTTCGTTTTTTTTTTGAATGTCTTGAGATCAACGGACTAATCACTCTGTTCTACAACTCCATAACTTGATTCAAAAAATTGAAAATGACAAGAGGAAACCACATCAACATGCTCCTACTGCAACTGGTTTACCGGACCGGAAGAATTAGTCAGAAATCATCAAATGTACAGCTGTCCGGTCATCATCCGGATGCGTGAGGAGAGGGAACGTTACTCTTACGAGGCAATGCGACGCCACAAAGACGCTAAGGATGCTCGCCGTGGTATTATGTGTGCACCTCAGGCCGCCGCTCAACCTGTTTAAGTTCCGCAGAATCGCCGCTCCGAGCCTTCATCCACAACTCCTAACACCGTCTCGCCGCTTCATCCGCCAGCTTCATCCTCGCCACTCCTAACACCGCTTCATCATCTACATCGTCATCATCCAAAGACCGCAGCTTCATCATCATCCATCGTCGATCCTTCTTCAAAGTGATTATCGTTTAATACTTTACATTAATTTGAGTATTACTTAATCAAGTCATCATCGCTACGGTTTATACTTTGTTGTTGAAGGTTCGATTAGTACACTAGTAGTAGTTTTTGTTTTTGAAACGTCCGTAATCGGATTACATATATCTCGATAGTTGTAGCACCTAATTGAAGATAGTTTAGTACTTGCGGTTGATCGATTAATTAGCGGATCAAAGTATTGTTACTTGTTAGTATATGAAGATAGTTTAGATGCAGTTTCAATCGCCTTCATACATCGGTATTTTTAGTATATGGAGAGACAGAGTATACTAGTCGTTGTTCAGTTCGGTATATTGTGGTTTCCTCTTGTCAGATTCCTTGTATCAGATTCCTTGACAAAATCAAATGTAAAGAAACAAAAGTATAAATGTGTATGGACTAAAATACCCTCGACTACATAACAAAAATCAAACATTGACTTTGGCATTAGTGGTCAAGGGCCTTCTTTGGCATTAATAACCCATGTTTTGGACTTCCAGCGATGAAAACGCCTAGGTTTGGTTAATCGTGATGCATGTGTACAAGTTTAGGGACGAACGGTGTATTTTACTCTAAAAATAATATGAAAATATAAATATACTTAGGCTCGAAAAGCTCGATAACCGCTCGAGCCGAGCTATCAAAAGCTTGAGCTCGACTCATTATATGTTTTGAGCCAGTTTACTAGGCTTGAGCTCGGGCTTGAGCTCGATAAAAGCTCAGCTCGATCGAGTCGATCTTGAACTCGAGCTCGAGTTGCTTGATAAAAGCTTGAGTCGTTTGCATCCCTACGGAGGAGTCCTTCAAGATTAATTATTTTTTATACATTGTTGATCAGGCGATTGGTTCTCTTAAAATAAGATTCGAACAAAACACAGAGTATGAAAGTATATCTAGTTTCTTGTTATAAGTTGAAGTCCTATGATAACAAGAGTCTTAAGTTGTCTTGTAGTAAACTCGAAGCTGCACTAAAGATTTCTTAAAACAAGATTCGAACAATACACAGAGTATGAAAGTATATCTGGTTTCTTGTTTTCTTGTTATAAGTTAAAGTCTTATGATGACAAGAGTCTTAAGTTGCCTTGTAGTAAACTCGAAGTTGCACTAAAGAACGGTGAACGATCAGATATTGATGAAAATGAATTATTGGTGGAGTTAAGGTTGCTTAATAATTTTTTTCCTACTGAAAATATGAAACCTGTTGACGTCCTAATATTCTTGAAACAACGGGATTATTTCCTAATGCACTAATTGCATATAGAGTATTGTTGACCATCCTTGTCACAGTGGCATCCACAGAAAGAAGTTTCTTAAAATTGAAGTTGCTAAAGTCCTACTTACGGGCGTCAATGTCACATGAGAGACTTCATAGATTATCATTGATAGCTATTGAGAATGATTTGTTAGACAATGTTAATTATAAAGAGATGGTCAAGAACTTTGCTTCAAAAAATGCTAGAAGAGTTGTACTATTCATAGAATAAAATAGTCTTTATAATACGGAGTAGTATTTTTGGATATTTATAACTCCTTTTAGCATCGATTAGTATATTTGAATATTTGTAACTTTATTTTAGCATCAATAACGGTTGTTTTAATCGCATATTTTGCTTTACCGTTTTTTTTCCTCGGCCCATGGCACCCAAAATCCTTATGACGGACTTTATAAGGATTCTCTAATGTTTAACATAACATGATAGGTCATTAAGTTTGCGAGAAGAGGCATACATGTATGTCCTATCATTTAAAGTAATCTTTTTAATTATTTATTTATTTTGTGATTGATGAATATGATGTATCATGTTTATTTCAACTTCAAAGAATTTTAATACTAAAAAATAAGCACAATTGTATTGACGTCCTTTCAGTTGATGCACTTGCAATCCCTCTCATGAAACATCATATCATGCTCGTAGTGGTGCGAGTATTGCGGTAAAGGAGGAGCGTCTTGTCAACCTGAGGTGCTATTTTCAATAACGCAATTTAGAATGTATGTTGTCACAACTTATATCCTATTGGTTCGTTGAAGATAATTTGTAAGCGTATAGCGCAAGACATTATAAACTAATGGGCTCAAACATCGCGATTAAGAACTTTGCATGGTCTGCCAAATTTCTTGGCCTATATGAAATTAAAGCTTATAATTTTTTTTTTATCTAGTGGTATAACACTATAACTTTTAAAGGGTGACACATACACATGCACACATACCACATTTTGTGCATTACAGTGTTGTGCGATATGCTATGTAGCTTGTACATGATGGTGTATTTATTAAATAAAATGGTATGCATAACAACACCCTAACTTTTACGACACAATCAAACCTTTAACCAAGACACCTTTTACTCTTTTAGCAATGTTAACATTTTTTAGCGACGACAGTCAGAACTAAAACTCTTTTGGAAAATACAATATGAAACAACAATTTAAAAATAATATATTTTTAACCACGGCATGTCGTGACTAAAAGTATTTATTAAATACAATATGAAACAACAATTTAAAAATAATATATTTTTAACCACGGCATGTCGTGACTAAAATTATTTATTAAAATAATATAAGACTTTTAGTGACTACTTGTCGAAGCTAAATAATTAATTAAAAATAAAATAATAAAATATAATACTTTTAGCCACAACAAAAGCCGAGGCTAAATTTTTAAAATCTGTTATTTATTTACAGTGTTAAACAGAATATAGACAAAATAAGATATGTCGTCGCTAAAAGTTCAAGCTCATTTTTTTTTACCAAATATATGAATTGAAAGTCAAAGTCAAAGTTTAAAAAAGTTTTAGCGACGAATTTGTTGTCACTAAAGGTAGTTTCTAGAGTCAAACGTAGAAAAATTGATTATTTTGTCGTTTAGTGGACTTTTAGCCACGACTTTAACCCCGATTCTAGTAGTGACATAGGGATTAAAAAAAAATACAGGGGCGATTTTAGAAGAACGTTCGATAGTATGATAATGGGGGACCTTTTGAAATAAGTAGCACCTCGAGGAGTCAAGAAACATATTTCGCTATAAATACATCGTCTAATTGCTAGAATGTAGTTAACCCAATTACAAGAATGTAGTTAACCCAATTACAGTTTTCCTAAAGATCTCTCTTTAGTTTCCCTTCAAAAATTATAGTACTATGATGCTTGTTGTTCTTTCGTTGTTGCTATGTGTATTAACTATATGTAGTGGTCTTACCTAGGGCATAAAGAAGAGGCCAACATGGTTGTTGCCACCAAGTCCAGCATTGAGAAAGAGAGGCAAGCTCCTTAATTGACCACCCAAACAGCCTACGTGTATGGGGTAGCGAAGAAGAAAGAGGGATTGTTGCAAATGGGTTTGTGTAAGTTGTAACAATTGTGTCACCAAACTTTTGGTGTAAATTTGGTAGATAATTATCTTAGGTTTTTCTAACTTGTGCCCTAAGGGCACAGGTTAAGCACACAAATAGTACACCAAAAGTACACACTGACCCACATAAAAGTACACTTGTCTGTACTTTTATGTGGATCCCTGTATACTTTTTAGTAGGTCCTTGTGTACTTATGGTGTGCTTAACTTGTGCCTTAGGGCACCCTACTTTTGTGTAAATTTTGTAGATCATTATCAACATTGCGTCGTCCTATCTTATCTTATACCAAACCCTTTGTATAAATTTGGTAGATCGTTATCAACAATCATTGCGTCCTATCATATCAAATTCAACTTTATGTGTAAATTTGGTAGATAATTATCAACATTGCGTCCTATCCTATACCAAACTTTTTGTGTTCCCTTACCAATTTACGTATTTTAGATAAGTGGACATATTCCTCACCACCTTAAATCTATAAAAGTTATATCATCTCGATCTTAGTGATAATTCATTGAAAGGATCCATTCCTTTTGTATTTGGAGATTTAACTTCTCTTACACATCATGGGATATTTTTTCAAATAGTCTTACAAGATCTATTCCTAATCAACATGCAAATCTCTCCAACATGCATCATCTTGATCTTAGTGGTAATGCTTTGGAAGGGCAGATTCCTTTTTCGTTAGGAAATTTGACTTCTCTTACGAATTTAGACCTCTCGCATAATGGTCATTTAAGAGGTGTCATTCCTTCATGTTTGGGAGATTCGACTTCTCTAAAGCATTTAGACCTCTCAGCCAATTAGTTAGTGATAAGGATTTAAAAGGTACCTTTTTGAGGGGTCATTTAAGCCCTTAATTGATCAAGTTTGTATCTGTTACTACTTAATTTCGTTCCTTTTCACTTTTTAGGTCTCTTGAAGGCAAATTGCTGGAATGACACTTATTCGGACGAAAAGGCGCGATTATACGAAGAAAATGGCCAAAGTGAAGAATCGAGACACTCAAGCTACTGAATTGAAAGGGGACGGCGTCAGGTTCTACTTGTGACACCGTCAGAACAAGATTTGTGACGACTCAGTAGCCAAATTGCTTGTTTACAAGTGACGGCATCATGTTTTAAAAGAGTAGGCCGCAGCACCGGATGGCCTAGATTTGATCCAGACGGCGTCGAGATCGAAGGAGACGACGTCACGGCATAAGGTGACGCCGTCACAATGATAACGTGGCCAAGACAAAAACCTAATGACGGCGACCGACGGCGCCGTAATTAAAGAGTGACGCCGTCGCAGCTTGTAACACTATATATATAATCCGAATTTTTCGCCAGTGTGTAGTTTTGTGGAGTAAAACCTAAACCGACCAAGGTCAGTCTTGTACAAGATTTTAGGGTTCCATACCCTATCTTACATCAAGATAAGTGTTTTACTTCATTAATTCAATTATGTCTTCAATTGATTGTGTGTATGCTTGCATGTTCTCCATGTCCGGCTAATTTATTTGTATGTTTGCTTAGGTAATATGAAACCTAGTTATTGAATATTGATTGGTTGTCTCTTATCTTAATTGTGATTGACCTAGTATTGCGATAGGTCATTCGTTGTGATATTAATGCTTGATTAATCTTTGTTGAACCTTAGCATATAGTTACTAGTGGAATTGTAGGCTAAACATCCAAAGAATACCTTAGTGTTAAGTTTATGAATCCTAGAGATTTCGTAGTCATTAACATTTGGTAGCTTCAAAGAGTTAGGGATAACGATACCCTACGACCTTAGAAACACAACGCGTTAAGAATAAGGACGGACAATTCAACCATCAATAGGAGATAACTAGGGAGTAATAAAACCTAAGTAAACACATTTTTAATCATCATACTAGCACACAACAATAGACATAGACTACCCCTAGCTTAGTTAATTAGAATAGATAATAAGTAGAGTAATCGGTAGAAATACCAACCCCCAAATCCAAACCCCGAGATTCGTACCTTTCCATTTCCTAAAAAATATAAAAAAGATAAAAAATAATCTTCCTCAACCCCAACATTAGCGTGGTAACTTCTTTCTAGCATTCCTATTCTCTTAGAGAACGATATCAATACCCATGGCTTACCCTAATACTACACTACAACGATTAGGTTCACTGCCTAGGGTGTTGAAAAACTTGCTCGACGAAAAGGAAGTTCCTTTGACCCCGAACGCGCTGTGTAAGCGTATCAAGTTTTTGGCGCCGCTGCCGAGGAATAGAATAGCTAGTTAGGAGTCCACCTCATTTAGGTTTCCTTGCTTGATTCCTATCAAGTAAGCATTTTCTCCCATTTTTAGCTTCTTTGTAATCTATCCCCCTTCTTCGTGACCTTTGTTAGTAACCCCATCACTTTTCATCATGGAAGGTGATAATCAACCACCACCAACAACCCACCACCAAATAAATCACTTTCACTCAAACCCAAACCAATGACCGACACAAATTACCGGCCGTTATGTGAGTAGAAACACCGACCTTCAAGATTTGCAAAAGGTATTTGATAGCACAATTAGGGAAGCTGTTGAGAAAGTGGTCAGCGCCTCTGTAGTTGGCTTTATGATCAACAGTAATTTGGAAAATGGCTTAGTGAATGAGGAGGATAGTGCTTATTTCAATCTTTACCCCACTAAGGAAGAGGTTGCTTACCACCAATACATAATAGACAATCCCCGATCACCTATCATTAGGATATGTCCAAAGATTAGGAGAGGAAATCCTTGGAACCTCAAAATTCCTTGTATGATCGGATATAGGAATGTCGAACAGCGTAGGGGCATGACTTCGAGTCTAGCTACAAGACTCATAAATAAAGAAAAGCGCTTCGTGGGAGGCAACCCATGCTTAATTGTTTGCTTGTTTGTGTCGTGTATATTTTATTTATTGTTTATTCTCATGTTTAAATTTGTAAAAATGCTTTATTTTGTCTTTAACCTCGTCTTAATTACATATAAAGGTATTTTGCATAAGGGATAAGTGTAGGGAGGATTACACACATTTTCAAAAGCAACGTAAACATGAGAATTACAATTAATTAAAAGATATACATGTGTGTTTGTTCGAGTCAAATGCTTGTATCGAGTCATAATGGATGTTTTGCGTGAAATTTTTCCAGTTTTAAAGATAAAATGTTCCGAATTTTTTCGGAAAATCGTAGACCGCCGCCAGGATAACTGACGGCGTCGGATCGCAACTGACGGCGTCGAGGAGGAAACACCTTACTACTTTTTCTCGTTTTCGAGCTACTTAAAATTCTTGGAATTTTCCGTGTCTTAATTTTCCGAAAATCAGAAACATCCATTCCACAAGCATTATATCCTAGTTTAGTTGTTAGGTCACCATGTTTGTAACACAAGCATCAATATAAGAAGTATAGAAGAAGAGATCGGTTGAACAAGATAAGACAAATACACGATATAGTATGGAAGAGTTATGCGTAGGAAATGTGAAATAATGAACAACCAACCTTCAAATGAAGATTTACAAGGCTATTTATAGAAGAGGGAGCTAGGGCAACACACCTAGTCCCTTCCTTTCCTTATTAGGCTTGGGCCAAGGCTTATGGGCCTTCTACATAAGCCTTAGCATAATAACAAACATAAAGGCCTAATTAAGCTAACTATTACATATTAATTACTAACACTTGTAATCTAGTTTAGGAGTGATTCCAACAATCTCCCCCTAAGTGTTGGTAATTGATGATTTGAGTGATAACGTTGTAGGTGCTGATGTAATAGTAGCTTTGACGTCTTCTGACATTCTTCTTTCTTGTGAGAAGAAGTGCCTTGATTCGAACAATCTCCCCAGTGTAGAGAAATTGTTTCCTTTGAAGTATTCTGCTTTGACGTCTTTGATTTCTTTGTTCTTTAGTTCTTTGTTTTTTGTGGTGAAAGTGATAGTATGTTGAGGTTGTCTGCATCAGGTCTGCTTCGTTGCTCCAGCGTCTCCACGTCTTTCTCCAACATGCTCACACGCTCTTTAACGTTGGATTTCAGTTTTGATGAAGTTCTTTTAGTCTTTTAAACTTTGTAGATTCTTTGTTGATGAAGAATCATTATGACTTTGTGTTGCCTTTGAATATGAGAGAACTTCTTTGATGATGTAGTTGGTATGAGCATGTAGAGAATCTGCACGATCTCTTTCTCCCGCGAGCATCCATAAGAAGAAAACATAAAACATGGGTTAAAAATGATCCAGCTACAAGTTTGAACTTGATTGTGTTAACAAATAGTGTGAAAACACGTCTCTAATTCTCACAAAGGTCAAGCTCGAACTGAGTCCCACAAGTGAGATAACGCTATATACCAAGTACACCTACAATTCGGTGAGTCAGAGGTACACCAAGCATCACCCCACGATCAGACCTGCTTGAGACACACTAAGCGTAATCCACGGGAGTTACCGGCGACCGCTGTCGGTGCTTGATGTTGACCTGGCAGAGTTTCCATTCAATCACCGAGGATCATGTAAGTGAACCTCTCATAAATGTTCTCGACAGTTGCTAGGATCCGTGAAGGACTCTTGATTGTATCACTTGCGTCCTTATTGTTGAACGACAAGTGATGAATTGTCAAGTGTACCTAAGAGATCTTTTGATGAATCTCGTGGCTCTAGACTCAATAGTGCGCTTTGGTTTTCCCGAGCGGATACTAGGGAGAGGGTCTCCTTCAATACCACCATCTCTAAGAGAAAGCCGATAGTTTATGCAGTGGTTCCCTGAGAATGAAACAAGCTTCTTTGGGAGAAGCTTGAGTGGCTAGAAGGTTTAGTGCATTCGCCATTTGGGTCCATGACGACTTTAATCTTCAATACCGGTGTCATCAAGTGACACCCAAGAGTATATGAATTGAATCCGTGTCTTCCCTAAGTTGAATAATCTGGAGGGCTATTTATTTTCACCCTTTACTTTACATTTCTTTTTAATTCTTCAACTCCTTCTTTCTCCGATTCTCATTTTCTCCTTTTATAATCATACCTAAGGACTTCTAAATTCTAACTATTTGTGGTGTCCTTGGGTAGATCCCTCCGGCTCTGGCGGATCATAGGACGGTTATTCCTAACCTTAGTCACCTTATAACTCCATGACTAACCTATGTTGTCATAAAACCAATATTCATGAAAATCTCTCAAAGTGTTTATGAATCAGAAACATTTTGAAACACTTTGAGAGTTTTATCTTTTGCAAAAATACTCCCCCTCCACACGTGCTTAAGTATTTAGATAGAAATCTTCACGGTGAGAGAAGAGCGCGCACTTTTGTATTGATCGACTCAAGATAGACAATTCCCCGCGAGACACGGTTACGTTGCATAGTTAAAGAGTTACATTTTCAGCTTTTAGGTGACAACTAGCTCTAATAACTACCTTGAAGGTGTGGACAACCTCGAAAGGTTGTCAAACCCGTCAAAGATCATGTCTACCAAGAGTTTCTCGGATGGTACATTCTACTAATACAAGTCCTTTGCAAGACACGTTTACATTACTAGTGAACTAGCTTGAAATTATTACCCGTCCCGGACAAGTCTTTTCGAGTTACTAACATTTAAGAGCTCGTCAATTCATTGGTTAAGTCTTTATCACGACGATTCAATAGCAATTCACAACTTATTTCTTATCACATAATTTTTCTCCCCCTAAAAAATGGCATATAAATGTTATTTTTGACAAAATTTTGATATCGAATATGTCCATTTCGATTTTTGTGGGAAGATTTCCACGAAGAACAATTTGTGAACAAAGATTTTAGCAAATACTCCCCCTCAACAAGTGATATAAACTTTTGAGGTTTTGAAAACATAAGGGGAAGTACTTGTTCTTTTGAGCAAAACTTTGAAAAATGAAAGTTTTGATAAGTTTTGCTCAAAAGTAAGAAGCTTTCGCTCCTTTTATAAGATTGTGGCACTGAAGCGTACCACAGGGTCCTTTCATTACAAGTATGGGTTGTACACTGTAATGTGTGCACAAGCCATTTTAGGGAAATGATGTAATAAGTATGAAACAAATTAACCTCTCCCCAATTGACGATGTTTCTAAATCAAGCGCCCCCATAAACTGACAACCGTTTTCAGCAGATTCGAAACTTTGATGTAGTGAACATTTCCTCTAACTTTTGAAAATTTCAGTACGTAGCGGAATTTGTAGATGAGCAGTGAACCACACCAAGAGAATCTGTTTTGTTACGTAATCACAGTTGTGCGGAAAATCCGTTCGAGGGAACATGCAAGATCTTCTCACGTATGTAGATGTTTCACACCAGACCAACCACGAAAGATGAAGTGGAACTACATCCCCCTGATTGTTGAGGTCTATCGGAACAATAATCAACTGTGAATAAGTAATTACTCGATAACATGACCGAGTGTGAGGCATCATAACATCATAATTAGGTAACTTCACACACGATAATCCTGTGACAGTGAGATGATAACACCAAAGTGAGATGTAAGAGCCACAGATCGTCTCATTTCTTCCCCTGATTGAAGACATTGAAGAAAAGATAGGGTTTTCGCTCAAAGAGCAAAAGCACATCAAGGAAGAAATGCACACACATCAAGGAAACAAGCACCACCTACACTCTCTCCCCCTCGATGTTTTCAATGAATCAGAATCATACACCACGTATGTTGATGATGAATTGAAGACAACAAAACCATGTATAAGGAGACAGCGAAACCATGTATGTCCAATGAGTCTAACTAGTGTGAAGTACCATAAATGTTTCATGAGAATCAACAGCGGATAAGATTTCTTAGTTCATTATATTGAACATCGGCTGTGTGAGCCATTGTTCTTCCCAATAGTTTTGTCATAACCGGCTGGAAAGATGTTAGCCATTGTGAGCTCATTAGGGGCATTGATGCTTTCTTGATTGACAACCATTTTGTGATCTGAAATTTATTAGACAAAAGAACAAACATATGGAAACACTTTATGTTAGACTTAGTTTGATTTATTGTCCAATTCCTTGATTGACGTTATCATGTTTATGATTGTTACAAGTCCTTAGTTACTTTATTCCAATTGTTTGAAGTTAATGTGAAAAGCTATGTGAACATGTTAATATTGAAGATTTAAAGTTCAGTTTTCACTTAAACACACAACATGTTAACATTTGTAAGCTTATGCGTAACAATAGACATATTCGAAACAATTAACACGTATGCTTAGGCGTAACAGTCCAAAGACAAAGAGAACGGTAGGTTATGCGTAATCATGAGGCCTTATGCGTAAAGAAGGTGCTTAAGCGTAAGCGTGAGCTAAAGCGTAAGACCAAATCTTAGGCGTAAGAATTTCTTACGCGTAAAATAAGTTCAAAAGATTTAAGCTTACGCGTAGGGTTAAGCTGAATGTTACTCGTAAGGTCTACTAATAAGAGTAAAGCTTATGGGTAACAAACCTTGTTTACGCATATCTTTCCAAGATACGCGTAATCCACTGTATACTTCTTATGCGAAAGGGCTTATGCGTAAGATTTCTCTTAGGCGTAATCCTTTACGCATAAACGTATTCCTTATGCGTAGCAATATTTAGAACACCTTTGTCTGAATTTTACGAGTAAGCAGACTGAAAATCATGAACATGAAAAACTTGATTACAGGTAATTCCAAGCACTATCAGGATCACAAAACAAGCACTTATACCAAATCGATTAAACTTAGAATAGCATAGGCGTATAGTGTTTTTAAGCCCTAAACCCTATTTCTATGCTCAACAGATTCAACCAAAATAATCAATCAAGAATCGTTTCTGAACTATCTTAGATGACATATGAATGGTATAGAACAAGTTTTAACACAAATCAGCCACAAAATCAAAAGATTCGAATGGAACGAACCCAAGAACCCTAAACCATGAATTCTAACAATTTAGTTGTTTCTGGGAAACTTAAAGGCTCCTAATATGTTTATCAGCATATTCTAACACATTTATAAATATCTAAGCATAGCGGAACACAAGGATAAGAAAACCCCAATTATGAACACGAACCCTAATTTTCAAAATTGAACAATTAGTGTTTCTGGGTTCAAGTTTATGATTGAAATGGGTTCAAAACAGGTTTAGAAAGGTTTTAACACAACCCATTACAACACAAACACACTTAGGCAAAATCCCCAATTCATACACATGCACATAACTTTCAAAATCAAATTTTGCAAGATTAACCGTAGGATTGAAAAGATTTTCAAAGACCATAGTTTAAAATCATGATCAAAACATAATTGAGTTTGATGAACGGATTTGAAAAATTAACTAGGATCGTTGGATCTTGATAGGAATGAGGTTGGAGAGGAGTTTTGATTAAAATTACTTTTCAAAGATTACACATTCAGCCCCTCAACTTCAAACATTTTCAACCAAGACCCATTAACTCCCATTTTGGTTAGACAAAACATTTATTAGGCAAGAAACATAACGATACTCCCCCTCGACTTTTGAGATGATGAAATTTTTAAACATATGAGTCCGAGGAGAGTATATGACAAGATACATATCCACCGTTTGTAGAAGAAACAACGTAATAATGGTAACATGCAAGTACAAGGTTTTATGGAACTGGAAAATATTTACTTTCTCCCCCTCAACACTTGACCGAGAAAATATTGAAATGATTTGAAAGAGTAAAGTGTTGACGGAAGATTTGTACTTGCCATGTTGAAAGAAATTTAGATAGAAGAATATTTTTGAATTTTATGAAATTTTATATTTTTCTATTTTGTTTTTTTTAAGTATTTACAAAAGAGGTTTTGGTGTTTGACTGGTTTTAAGAATGTGTCCAAAGTTCGTCCAGTTCCTCTGGAGTCAAACACCTCATACCAATCCGGTGGACCAGCTCATTAAACCTAGCTGGAGCTGAGGCTTTGGTGAGAAGATCTGCCAATTGGTATTCAGTACCCATAAAGTATAATTCAACAATACCTTTTTCCACATGCTCCTTGATGAAATGATATCGAAGATCGATGTGCTTGGACTTGGAATGTTGAACAGAGTTCCACGATATCGCAATTGCACTTTTGTTGTCACAGTACATCGGAATTCTGTCAAATATGTAACCATAGTCTTTGAGTTGTGTTCTCATCCAAATGACTTGAGCACAACACGCAGACATGGCCACATATTCGGCTTTAGTCGATGACAGTGACGTGCAATCTTGTTTCTTTGATTGCCATGACACCAGTTTATCACCAAGAAATTGTAGAGCGCCTGAAGTACTTTTCCGAGAGTCTAAGCATCCTGCGTGATCAGCGTCTGAAAAAGCTATTAGTTCACGACCAGAATCCTTCGGATACCAGAGTCCCAAATTAATGGTTCCCTTGATGTATTGGAGGATTCTTTTAGCCTCAGTGAGGTGAGTTTCAGTTTGTCGCGACTGATAATGGGAGCAAAGATATACAGCAAAGACAATATCGGGTCTCTCGGTTGTTAGATACATAAGAGACCCAATAATACTTGGTATTTGGTAGGTCAACCAGCTTTCCATGCAAATCGTCCAGTTTCTTGGTATGTGCCATAGGTGTGGCATATGTATCACAGCTTGTCATTGCATGTTTGTTAATAATTTCAAGAGCATATTTGGACTGACTTAGGAAAATACCATGGGGTAATTGATGAACTTTCAAAGTGTTTTTTCATCAGTTTTGAAAAAGCGTTTGAATATTTTATGTGTGTTGACCCAAAAATGATGTCATCTACATAGATTTGAACGATTAAGATATGTGCCCCGTGATATTGTATGAAAAATGTTGGGTCGACCGAACCTTTAGTGAAATTATTGGCAATGAGAAAGGAAGATAACTTATCATACCACGCCCGGGGAGCTTGTTTAAGACCGTAGAGAGCCTTATTCAGTTTGTAGACATGATTTGGGAACTCTGGATCGACAAATCCTTCTGGCTGACTAACATAGACGTTTCTTCGGGTTTACCATTTAGAAAAGCCGCTTTGACGTCCATCCGAAGACCGTGATGTTCATGTGAGCCGTAAAAGCGTAAAGATCCGAATGACCTCAAGTTTAGCAACCGTGCGAATGATTCCTTGTAATCAATCCCTTCTTCTTGTTCAGTAACCCTTAGCCACCGTGCGTGACTTATTTCGATTACGGTTCCTTGACATCCAATTTGTTTTTCCAAATCCATTTCGGACCAATGACATATACCTGTTGGTCTTTCAACCAATTCCCATACTTCAAGACGTTTAAACCGATTGAGCTCTTCCCGCATGGATTCAATCCAGCTTATCTTTGGTCATTGCGTCTTTAATATTTTTAGTTTCGTTGGCGAGCGGTGAGTGCATAAATGCAATGTTCACCGTCTGTGAAGACATTGTCTAGTTACGACTGGACGGTTTGGGTTTCCAATGATGTTCACGAGAGGGTGGTCCTTAGTCCAACGATGTGTGGAGGGTTGATGTTCATAAACATTGTGCAGATTAGGAGGATTCAAATGGCTTGTAGAGGATTCCGCAACATCAGATGTGGCAGATTCACTTGAGGAAGGATTGAAGAACGCATTTGGATCATAATCTGCAGGCGTGGGTATCTCATTGTTCAGAATATCATCAGATGGTGCAGCGTCATTGGATGCGGTTTGTTCGATTGTTGTGGTTGAATCGATTGGAGGTGCTTCTTCAACAGTTGTTGTAATAGGTGTATCAGGTGTAGGAATATTATCAGAATGAGTAGCGGAAGCAACGGATACATCTGGAGCACGTTGATCAATGTCATCACTAAACAGAGGAGCAAATAGCTGTTCCATTTGTTGACGTGTAAGCTGTAGGCTTGGTTCAGCTGATGATGGGGTTTGGGGGAAGTTTAAATAGTTGTGACCGAGTTCCAAGCTGTTATGCTCAGAAGCCATTGTTGTTGATCATTAGCTGTTTCATTGTTGTTGGAAACAGTTTAATCTTCTTTTATCGGAGATTCGATAGGAGGTGCAGAACGAATGTTGTTGTAGATTCAGGATGTATCAAGAATTAGAATATGATCAGGTTGTGCAGCGGAAACATTTGATACATCTGAAGCACATCTTTCTAAAGAATCTTCAAACATTGAAGCAAACAAACTTTCCAATTCTTGACGATTAAGTACAATGATGGTGCAGCTGATGGATCATTATATTTTAGACGGTGAGAAACGGGTCCTAAGCAGTTGTACTTAGAAACCATAGCTGTTGTACCTGTATTGAAAATAGAAGGGGGGCAAGAAAGAAAAAACATGGATCCCCAAGTATAACTGAGTTCCAGATGTTAGAAGCATAAAGATGTAGTTTCAATTATCTTCTTGACACCTGCACATGCTATTTTGATGATTTCCTTTACTACCTCAGGGATGGATGTAGAGGGTTTCACACTTGTAATGGTGCAACTACTTAGTATCTTGCCTGTAGGAATCCACCTAAGACCAACAGTTTTGAAAACTCTACCCGTTGGTATCCATCTAAGGTTAGATCTAGGGGATGTTGAAACTTATTTTGGGAAAATTATGCGTCCTATATTGATCCACCTATTAGGTTTCTGAAATTTTACTTTTAGATCAACGGGTTTATTTCTAACTGTTTGTTGAGTTAACTTATGTTAGGAATTTGAAATTCCAAGTATTGAAGAGTCGGTCACCCCAAGTATTATCTAGCAAAAGTTAGCTCGTAGACTTGTCGTTATTTACGTTACTTAGCATGTTATTAGTTAGTTTGTAGCATAGTTCTAGTTTAGAGCAACACCGTGGAGGAAGGACGGGTCTTTACCCATTGTATACCTGATCCACAGGCCGTCAGGAGGTCGTTTATTTTGTAACCTATAAATACCCTCTACCTTGCAAGGTAGAGGGTTGGATGTTCTTTGGTAATCTAATCTTACATGAGTTTCTCTTTCTAGAATATCCCACTTTCTCTCACTCTAAAATCATCTATACACCTAAAAGTGCTTGTGTTATGATGTGTATGTTAAATCCAATATGTTACAATTGGTATCAAGAGCCATGGTTTGATCATCTCTTACATATTCTTGGATTTCTAGTGGTTTTTAGATGTTTTTAGAGTTTGAAAACGTTTAGTGGTTTTTGCATCATTTGGTTGATTTCTAGTGTTAAAGTTTGGATTTTGATAGTACTTTTGTGTTTAGAATCATCACAAGTGTTTAGGTGTTGATTTGGTAAGCTTGAATCATCATGGTTGGGTTGTTTTTGGATTGAAAAGTGGTGTTTATGTGATTTTATAGCTAGCGACTTGAGCCACGGATAAGTTTTCTTGGTAGCGACTTGTTTTGTAATTTGGTAGCGAGTTGTAGTTGAAGGAATTAGCGAGTTGAGCTAGCGACTTGTCTATTGAGACAAGCCGACAAACAGTACACTTAGTGGATTCTCCACTACGTGTAGCGACTTGGTGAAAGTTAGCGACTTGTACGTTATATTGTTAGCGACTTGGTGTTAGCGAGTTGGTGCCTAGCGAGTTGCTATTTAGCGACTTGACAATTTAGCGAGTTGGGTTGTAGCGACTTGCTGTCAAAATCTTGCTAGCGACTTGGTGCTTAGCGACTTATAGTTAAAATTCCTAGCAACTTGGAGCTTAGCGACTTGGTCTTTAATACCTTGGTGAGGTGAAGCTAGTTACTTACATCTAAGTTCCATAAACACACTCATCTACACAATGTCTTATATCACTGATCCTTTAATCTCCAAAGTACTTGCACTCTATGATACCTCGCGAATAATGATACTGTGCCGCCTCCCGAATACCCTTGATGAATGATTCAACAACTTATAATCAAAACAATTCTGATGAGTCACTCTTAATATTGACAAATGATGCAAAGCAAATGGAATACAACATTGAGCCCTTTCAACTTCTTCATCAGTATCTCAAACTACTTCTATCTACAGCTATGGATCGAACAAGCAGTGCTCTCCTTCGTCAGGACCTTCCCACCTTGACTAGAACTGTGTTACGTAACTTAGAGAAACTGAGGTTTCAAATTACCAATGAAAAGTTCTCAACTGATAACTCTAATGCAGCTCTTCAAGTAATCTTCAATCAATTTCAGCCACTTATCCGGGGGGAATATTCCTCAGATTTTGATGATGACATGACTGGAATTTCATTCAAGAGACACACTGGAATGGAAATTCATGAGTTCAGAAACATCTTTATTCAACTTATGGGTAATATGGAAATATACATTATGGAAGCTGCTCAAGAGAATGACAAGCTGAATGGAGTGAATGGGTGTCAAGAGATGATATGGAATGATTGTGATAAGTCATGCAATGGATCAGTTGAACCAATGAATGATACTGAATGCATAAGTTCAGTAGCAATTAAAGAGGATGAAGACTCAGATCTCAAAGACTCGAGTCGAGGTTTCATGTGATGAGGTACACATAACTAATCGAGTAATTCATATGTTGAAGTACCGATTCTAACTCGAACATGATCTTGTGAAATCGATCTTGGTTGAGCACGAATCTAAAACTATTAAAGCTAATGACATGATTGAAAAAGGATATATGATGAACTTTCAAACAAATACTCAATTCTTGAAAACATTGTATTTCATTGGAAATTGAAATACAACAAAAGGATGAAAGCTTTTATGCAAAAAAGTCTTGCATTAATCGTGAATTTCGAATTTCGAGAATTTTTGAAATTAATCAATTAAAACCCAGATTCGGGACAAAGACTCAACCATATGCAATCGAAATTACTACTCTCATATGTGCGTAAATATGATTGTCATGAGATGAGTGATACACTTGAATCTAGAAATGCTTAACTAGCTCTATGTGTGTCCAACCTATTAAGAGAAAATGAATCATTAAGAAAGAACATAGAGGAGACCAATTCCAAGTTGATCAATCAATCTAACATCTTGTTGAAAGACATTGATGCCCTCAAAGCCCAAATACAGGATAAGAGCTTCAATATCGTTGCCTTAAAAAATGAGCTTAGGAGATCTAGTGGAAATAGGGTGAACACTAAGTTTGCAAAACCATCAACTTTGGGAGAGTCAACTGTTTAGAACCACTCTAAACATACAGTAGCTAAGCAGCCCAATGCCTTTAGAACTGAAAGATTTAAACCTTCGAAATCTAGGCGTGCCTCCCAAGTTGATGAGAATGTTGTTTTGACAAAACCACCACTTCATTACCTTGTTCGATTTGATGAATCTCAAACCCCGTGAAAATGTTCAAAGCTCAAAGATCGAAATACTAGAAGTATGACTAGTTCTCATAAGAAACATCAATTGGTGATCAATCCCTAAGAAACAAACAAATCACAAAAGGACCAATAGTCAAAGCAGGAAGTGCACACATACAAATCTACTAGTAGTCGCTTCAAATGGATTCCCACCGCGATTATTTAAGTTCACGAGATCCAAACGGACTTACATACCTAGATCTTGCCTTAAGTGGATGCCCACAGAAAACTCTTCAAGTATATTGAGCCTAAAGGGATCTCTAATAATGATGCGTCTATATTAAACGGTGTTACATCCAATAGTGAGATTACTCATGTCACTAACCCATCCATTTGCAATTCTACATGTGCTTCTAGTACAATGTGCTCTCGATCTTTTCGTACAATGCTCAATTCAATCAGAACTTTATGACTTGGTTTCCATCGAAATGAATATAGCTCATTCGGGAGCTATAGCATGCCCGAATTGATGTACCTCTTACTTTGACTCCTATTCATCTTGAATCGGGACTCGCTCTTATAAATCTGTACAAATCAAGTTTAAAAAAAAAAAAAAATTTTTAATACATTTTATAAATTTTGGTTTAATACTATTTAAATATTTCATTCTTTTAAGTTCATAATTTTAGTCATTTTCATCCATCTAATAAAGGATATATTCTTTGTTATCGATAACATCTACGGTCCTAAAATGTCATTCAATAATGATACGGGATCATAGATGAAGTTCGAACAACTGATATATTCTTATTTTAAAACGGGTGGGTTAAAGTCAATCAATGGTCTTTGTTGACATTGATTGAGGGGGATATTTTTTCAAGATATCTTGTTTACATCTGCGTCAGTGCTGGTTATGGTGTGTGCTCAGTTGCAGGTTGCTGTCTTGTCTTGCCTTTGTGGCGATCTTTGTGTACCCATGTATTGAATGCTTATTTGTTTCATGGTGCTCCTTGTGTTAGTATGCTATATGATAAGTCTGTTAAGTCCATGGATTGTAAATGTCTACTATACATAATATGATAAGATTGCAACCTTCCATGACTATGTTAGCAACTTGCTTTGAAAAACATTAGCGACTTATTAAAATCCTTTGATAGCGAGTTGCTAAACAAATCACTAAACCACATGGACCAAAAGTGACGACTTGGTATTCTTGGTTAATATCTACTACTTACCCTAGCAACTTACCATTTTTTTGTTTTTCAAAAACTTTAAATCCTTATTTTCTCTCTTTCTCTCTCGTTAATTATTCAAGCTAGCGAATTAGACGTGGTATGATTTGCATCCTTCACTCTTTGCTCTCTAATATATGTCTTAGATGCGAGTCTAACACAACTTTTTACACAGATCCCTCTGAGCACTTGATCCGTGTCATTTGATTCCCACGTAGGTTTTCTTAAGAATATGCTCTCATGGAATCATTTTTCTTATGTATAATGGTCGTTTAGGTTTTATTGGAATGGATTAATGGTTTTTGTATTGCGTCAATTGGATGCCGCTGAATGTGTTGAGTTTGATGTTATTTGGCAATTGCAAGTGTGTTAAATGTTTATTTGTAATCGCTCAATATAGCTTGTCCATATAATGGTGTTGAAGGATTGTTTGATTTGTGATGATTGTCTGTTGCGTTAAAAATGTTCTTGATGGCGACTTATCAATGTTCTTGGTAGTGAGTTAGTGTACAAGTTCATCGTGGCGAGTTGTTACTTTTATGTGCGTTCAAGTTAGCGACTTAGTGAACTAATCTGTAGCGACCTAGCAGTATTACTGTTGATGGCGACTTGTTTTTACAAGTTAGCGACTTAGTAACTGTAGCGACTTAGTGAACTGATATGTAGCGACTTGGTTGTGTTACTGTTGATGGCGACTTGTCTTTACAAGTTAGCGACTTAGTAATTGTAGCGACTTAGTAAACTGATATGTAGCGACTTGGCTGTGTTACTGTTGATGGCGACTTGTCTTTACAAGTTAGCGACATAGTAAGCGGTCATGTAGCGACTTATCCTTGGTTAGTGACTTGTTCATTTATGATTAGCGACTTAATTGGATTAGTTTTCATATGGCGACTAGGGTTATTAAAATGTGTTAAGGCAAAGTGCTAGGATAATCTCATGCTTACAATCTTGATTCAGGATTCCCTTGTAGCAACTTAATATTACAACTAGCTTCATACAAACTGTTATATCATTTCTACATTCGTATCTTGTTTCATAACATTATTTCTTAGCAAATGTGCCTTTTAACCTTTTAATTCCAAAACAACTCGTCTCGTGAACACTGTATCAATTGGAGTCTTTAGCCTTAAGTTCTCGCTAATGCCATTGAACCTTTCTCAATATGCGTATGGGAACCATGTCTGAGCTTCTAAGTGTGCGTGTTTATGACATGAGGGTGTATTCAATATTGTCTAACTAACCAATTATAATCTAACGTGTTCCCAATCATTGTTGTTGATTGTATTTATCTTCAGATCTTCAATGGTAAACACAACCTCAGCTGAGAACATTGCATCTTCTGCTCCACCCAAAGTCCTTTCAGATGACGAAATCCTTCCTAAAAGTCAATGGGCAGAAATTGGAAAAAGTAATTGTTATGTGGACTTACAAAAGTTGCAACAAAATCCTATCCTCAAAGTGTCTATTGATATCCTCAAGAACACAAACTTCTTGATTGCCATTACCAAGCAATGCACAATTCCCACCATTTACATACAACAATTCGAACACCATTCAATGGGACAAAATCACACTAAATACTCCCAAACTAGATGATAGGAATTTGTGATAGATTCTCGACATTTTTAGCAAGGCTCTAGGAATCACTCCCTGTAACCCCAACATACGATCTGAACCTCTAGCTAATGCTGAAAATCTAATTGTCTTTCTAATTGGTTTGGGATATCAAACCGGCATATCAAGAGCTTCCGACATCATCACTAGACACATGTATCAACCCTGGAGAGCAATGAAAACAGTCCTCAACTTGTGCTTATCTGGCAAAACATCAGGGTTCGATAAAGTGAGAATTCCCATCTTACAAATCCTATGGGGTATCTTCAATGGGGTGAATGTGAATGTCTCAGAACGTATTTGGGAAGCATTTTCATTATCAATGCACACATTCATATCGATAGAACAAACTTTCGAAATAAAGCTCGTGGTCGAAAGAAACCGAACAAGCTTGTGATTCCTAGCATCGATTTTCAAAGCTTGTTATCCAAGACTTGCAACAGACTCACAACTTCAACCCTGAGGATTGAATCGGCTCTACATAAGGTCGTAAGATGAATTTGTTCGGGTAATCTTAAATATGTTCCTAGAGGTATGGATAAAGAAATATTTGGATTGCCAATTCCTGATGCTCTACTCACGGACGATATTAAGAAGACGGATTACTTCAAACAGTACAAGAAAAGAGCTTCCAGATCCTTTGATAATGTCACACCCACTCCAACAAAACCCAATGCTCCCAAGCCCACTTCAGACTCACAAGCGTCTTATGCCTCTCTTCCTAAAAAGAGACGTGAAAGGTCACAACATTCAGACACCACATCCAAGAAGCAGAAAGGAAAGAAGAAGAAAGTGGAAAAGGAAATTGGTGAAGATACTGAGGTTTCAAGGGATATTACAAGGTTAATTGATGAAGATGATGCTGCTTTGCAACTTGGAATCCAACAAAGCCTAGAAAGTCAGAATGTGAGAGCACCAGTTGGAGGAGTAGTGATAAGAGAGCCTGATCAATTACCTCAACAAACAACGCCAATCACACAAGACAAGGGGAAAGGGATTGTTGGTGAAGAACAAGCTGCTCACACGCTCCTTACCTTCTCTTCTTCACCATCAAGAACTACCACTCAATTCGAACTGAAGAAAAGAAGTGTTGAATCGTCATCAGCTCAGGAACCATCTGGTTTGGAAAAGGAAGCATCTGTAGCACATGAAGAGAATCCTGCTTCAAGTAATGTCTAGTATGAACAAAATGTTGAAGAAAGGTTACATAAAATCACACAGGAGAATCCTGAGTCAAGATCTGATGAGACCATGCCATTGGAAGAACCAAATCTGTCTACCGGTTCTCTATCTTCATTAAAGAACCTAGATACAGACATCACTTTCGGTGATCAATTCTTAAATGACAAACCCACAGATACTGAGTCTTCTAAGCAAGATAATGATAAAGAGGATGCACAATCCATGTTTACTGTCAATATTCAGCAAGACACATCAACCATTCCACCTATGTCAGCATCTTCACTTATAACATCTCTTCCACCTCCCAAACCTGCTCAAGCAACCGACGTTCACCACCGAATCGCAAAGAATCTATCCATTGAACCGATGGTTACGATTCTTGTCGATATGGAAACTCCACCGCTTCACCACCTCAAATTCTTACTTGGATCAACCGCTTGACAAAGCAAAGAAAGGAATTGAAGCTCTTGAAAGACAACTACCGAAATCCGTAGATTCCCTTGTGGATCGGGTCTATAGGTTGGAGCACCTCAACTTTGATGAAGGGGTTGCAGACGCCATTGAAGGCGAAGTTAAGGATGTTGTGGAATGGGCAATGGAAGCTCCACTACTTAGACGGTTCAAGGATCTACCTATTGCAGATATGAGAGTCAGACTTTCGGATAAGATGTATGGTCGACGAGCATAAGCATGAGGTCCATAAGAAGCTATATGAGGCTCTCAAGAATCAATTAAGTACGACAATCATGAACGCTTCTTGATAGACATTGGAGAAAAGGAAGCTAAGAAGAAAAGGAGGACCATAGTGCTGGAAACATTGCGCAAAGGTCCTAAAGATCCTCCTCCACCTCCAACTGGGGGTGCTGGAACTTCTGGAGTTGGTGGATCTTCTAAGACAACCACCACACCTCCACCACAACCACCATCATCACCTCCAAAGCCTGCCAATCAACCCAGTTCATCCAGAAATCAAGGAACGCAGAAGAAATCAGCAGCTTGGACCACGGTTGATTCAAGGTTCACTTCTACAGTCTCCTCTATCCCTGAAGATCAAGTTGTTAATGAGGAATCGCATGTCATGGCGAGTCGAATCGATGAAGATGATGCATCCACTGGTTTATTCCCAAGCCATCGAAGATGATTGGTTTGATACTTATATGTCGGTGAACAATCTAATCCATCCGAGTTGCACCTTCAAAAGACACCATTCAAGTTGGCTCATCAAGAAAGACCTCATACTCCGTAACCCTCATGGTCCATCCCGAGACAAACACAATGATTCCCGACAACAATTGGGCATCAACTATCACCAATAATTATGAAGTTCCAGTGAAGACTCTTTCGCACTTCACCGTGATATGGGAAGCTTCATTAGATGGTTTTGTGAACAAAAGAATATCTCATCCATCACACCAAAGGATCTTGAAGGACAAGCTTTTGAAATTGTCAAAGTTTTTCACTCGATGCCAACCACTCTTCAATACCGATGGAAGAATGCCATAAGATGTTTGAATGACCAAGTCGGTGAGCAAATTAGTCGATTCAATGTGAAAAGCCTCTTCCTCTAGGTGGTGAACCCGGTCGATGACCATACATGCCGAATTCTTTTCAATCATGACTTGGATTATCGTGTGCTCGCTCAACTGAAAGAATACCAACTCTATCGATTTCTAAGATGAAAGTTGCAACCTACTCGATCGGGGACTTGAACAGATGGTTCTGATCAATTTTGGTGACAAAGAACAAAAGTATGACATTGCCGCTTCATATGGTATTTCTCACCTGGTGGTACAAAAAGAAGAACTTCTACATCGAGAGACATGGTGCTGATAAAAGGCGCAAAGATGTTCGATCCAAGCTGCAAATCTTAAGTGTTGTACGAGTAGAGATCTTCCCAATCTATGGCTATGAGTACTTGAAGAAGATCGTTCTTAAAAGAGCCGACTTGAAAGAATATACTATTGAAGAAAACGACTTCAAACATCTGCGCCTAATGATTTCAAGATCTCTATCTCTTGAATCTCCAAGGACACCTTGAGCATTTGCTGTCCGTGAGAAAAGGCCCTCTCTCTTTGTCAACCTTTGGATCGGGGCTTAGTCATTCAAAAAGGGTTGAGGACTTTCGACTTGGAATGGAAAGCTACCAAACTAGGGTCAACCTTACAAGTCCACAATGGAATGCGACAGGGCATGAATTTCATCGCGAATATAAAGTCCTTGACACCCCTAGAGCCATCATCTTCACCGACGACACGGGACTCGCATGCTTATGAGATCTGTGTGAGCTCTACAAATTCAAGTGATGGTACTCTCAAATTGGTCAAGAAGAATTAAACTCTAGAGTGAAAGAAATTAAAGTTGATCCGAAGCCTTGGAACAAGACTAAATTCAGTCCGATGATGACTTGAAGCGGTGTGAAGATTTCATTGCTACAATCAGGCGAAGACTCAAGACTCGAAGGATCTTCCGCAGCCTTGAAAGTTTTGTTGGTGGTAGACTTCGTGATGGTCATTACAAACTACTTCAAAGAACTGAATGAAGTCATCTTCTGGAAGTAGTTTATGTTTTGTATTAATTTTGTGTAATATGTGGTGTACAAACTATGAACAACTATAATGCATGTAATAGTGTTAGGTTATGTACTGTGGATTCCCCTTGTGTCTATAAAGGGAACTTCAGTGTCGTCCACTTCTGATCATATAAAACTGGACACATTTTTTCTCCAAACAAATGTTTTGTCTCACACATATTTAAATCACTTGAGATCCAAAATCTCAAAGGATTTGAAATTTTTGATCGGGGGAGAAAATGTGATATAAATATGAAAGATGTTAAAAGATGAACATTTTAAGTGCATACTGCTCTCTAATATGTGCTAAACAATTTTCGAATCTCGAAGCATATATTAAGGGGGAGCATTTTAAAACAAATTCAAACCTTCAGGGTACAAAGTTTTCCATGCTTTATATAAGGTACCTTGATTGTGTGTAAAATGGTTTCTAAATGTTTGGTGATCATGGTTGTACTTCAAAGAACTTCCCTCTAATATGTGCATAACCCTTTCAAACCTTGAGGCTCATATTGAGGGGGAGCAAACTTTTGAAAACCTCATCATTCCAAAATGCTTTATCTACTTGATTTGATAAGGGAAGTGATGTTGATATCTTTTAGAAAATGGTAATCAAAGATGTCAATTCTTTCTCTTGCCTCCATGTGCTAAACGATTTCAAATACATGATGCACATGTTGAGGGGGAGCTCTTTATCTAAAAATATCAAAAAAAATTCAGGTGCAAAATGCTTTGATAATATATCACAAGCATCTGGATTGATTTTCAAATGGTTTTCAATTGGTTCCTATGGCAGATGAACAATACCAAAAAGACCGACCAACTTTACATTATGTATGGTGATATAAGGACGATAAGGTTAGGTATGTGTTCCCATGATCCGCCAGAACCGGAGGGATCTACCCAGGGACTATCCACTAGTTAGTGTAGAGTTCTTAGGTATGATGATAAAAGGAGAAAAATGAGATATGGGAAGAGTGCGGACTGAGTCCGAGCTAGTACTGGAATAAACCCAACAAGGTTCTAGTTATGAAGTCTCGGTAAGCAATCAAGGGTTGAAGAATGAAAAAGAATTGAATGTGAAAAGGGTGAAAACAAATAGCCTCCATTTATTCAACCTTAGGGCGTAAACCGGGTTCAATTCATATGCTACCGATGGTAACATCGGTATTGAAGACAAGACGTCATGGACCCAAAGACGAAGCCGCACTAAACTTCCCAAGCTACTCAAGTTCCTCTTAAAAGGACTTGTTTCATTCTCACGGGAACCTACATAATCTATCGACTTTCTCTTAGAGATTGTTGATATTGAAGGAGGAGACCTCTCCCAGTCTCCGATACAGTGATCCAAATATGCACTAAATTGAGTCTAGAGCCACGAGATCATCAATAAATCTCATTAGGACACTTTCAATGAAGACTCTTTTTTCACACAATGTGGAAAGTGAGATTATATCTTATGAGTCCCACGCAGATCCTTGTGGTATTGCCAACATCCGAGTGATATGCAAACATATTCACAATGAAGATGGAAAGCCTCCATCATCAAACAAGCTCATCGGTGGGTGGCATGTGAGATCTATCCAATAGATCAACCATGTGACAACCGAATGTATGGGCGATCAATCTTTGAATCAATCCAGTTCAAGTTATGGATTGACGGATACCTTTGAAAACCGGTTGTTGTGTTAAAAACTCTTTTTCTTTAGCACATCGTCCGTGTACAAATATTTCAAATAAAATGGTGTTTATGATTGATAATTGATTTTCATTAAAACCTTCGTTGTATTGCAAAACAATTTCTATTGAGCGATACTCGATTGTTTTCAAATCTCTTTTCATCAATCGGTGAATCTCTATTCACCGATTCACTCACTCCGTGTTGTCTTCTTTGAGACGCTCCGGTTTGAGAACGGCTAGAGCAACTACGAAACCCCGTCAAGGAAATTCTTGAATTATACCGATCACGTGCGGATTTGTAATCGATCAACGGGGAACCGTGGGCGTGTACCTCAATTCAACGAAGTGATCAAAGACACTTTCGTGCGCTTTATTGCTAATCGTTGTATGCGTGTACGCCCGACGTTTGCGGTGATCGAATGGAGCGGTCAATCCATTGCCGCATGCTCACATATCACATTCGGTTCCAAAGAAATCATGATTAGTGCATCAATGACTCGATATTATCACTCCATGCTTCGCTAAGTCACGCCAATATCATGAATCAACGAAAGCTTCCGCTACTCTGATAAGAAGAAATCATGATCCAGAATGTGAGCATGTCGGTCCAAATGTCACAAAATCACATAATATCAACACCACAAAGGAAGAGTCAGAGATTTAATGTGGCTGATGATCTCAAAGCTGGCTCAAAACATTATCATGTGGATCAGCCTCATAACCTCCACGAAATATGCATTGAAGATGAACAATGATGTAATCACCACAGAAACACAGAATATGAATTCTTTGATGAAGCAAAGTCTACGAGCTCAAGAACAAAGTCAAGAATAGAATGCTAGGATTCAAAATGTAAAACATGGGGTGACCTCCCTTAGGGGGAGATTGTTAGGAATTAGAAATTCCAGGTATTGAAGAGTCGGTCACCCCAAGTATTATCTAGCAAAAGTTAGCTCGTAGACTTGTCGTTATTTACGTTACTTAGCATGTTATAAGTTAGTTTGTAGCATAGTTTTAGTTTAGAGCAACACCATGGAGGAAGGACGGGTCTTTACCCATTGTATACCTGATCCACAGGCCGTCAGGAGGTCGTTTATTTTGTAACCTATAAATACCCTCTACCTTGCAAGGTAGAGGGTTGGATGTTCTTTGGTAATCTAATCTTACATGAGTTTCTCTTTCTAGAATATCCCACTTTCTCTCACTCTAAAATCTCTCTCTTGTGTTAAAAAATCATCTATATTGCTAAAAGTGTTTGTGTTATGATGTTCTTGTATGCTGAAATCCTAATATGTATTTCTGCAATGAATATGATCAACGATAGATAGTACCTCAACCATTTGTTCTTTGTCAAAGTTCGGTTCGTGTCGTAGATGGTAAGATATCTTCCTCAACCATTTGTTCTTCGTCAAAGTTAGGCTCGTGTCATAGTTAAGTATGATATCTTTTCCAGATCTGCTTCTTTGTCATCCCGCTTCCAATGCTACAACCTCATTGCCCTCATTAATGCACAAAGTGTGAATCACAACATTCTCAACATCCCTTTGAGTATTCCTTCCATGTACATCAACTCTTTCACCTTGCATGATCGCAGGATTTGTGAATTTGATGATGTCTTACGCTTGGAATTGTTAATTATTGAGTTTACCATCTTAGACAAGACCATCCATCCTTCTTCCAATTCCACAAATGCCTTTTCATCTTCGTAATCGCCGAGTAAGGTTTGGTGATGAAGGTTTTAAGCGATAGATGGAAGGTGAGGAGATTTGTGAAGTCATCATACTTGAAAGGCGATATAGTGATTTTCAAAATCTCCCCAAAATTTGAAAATCACTATAAAATCCAATTCTAAGGTTGTAAGAAAAATTTGAGTTTTGACAATTTTGACGCCAGATTTGACCCGAAAATTTTGAATTTGGGCCAAAAAATTTGAATTTTTAACCAAACTTTTCACAGTTAAACCAAAATTTGAATCTCGCGTAAAAATTGAACGTTTAGTCTCCCTTAGAAATTAAATTTTACTCAAATTTTCCCGCCAATTTTTTTTTTTTTTTTTTTTTTTTTTTTTAAATACTTGTGTTGTTGATGGATCTTTGTAGTCGAATGAAACTTGATGTTTGTTGATGAAGTACACTTAGGTGTAGAAACCAGCTTAGGCGTAGACAGATGCTTACGCGTAGAGACAAGCTTACGCGTAGAAAGAAGCTTACGCGTAGAAAGAAGAAACCTTAGCTTAAGCGTAAACCAAAGGCTTAATAGTAAGAACCTTATGCGTAAGATTTCCTTAAGCGTAAGACAAGCTTATGCGTAGAAAATGCTTATGCGTAAGATGTTTACTCGTAAGCTTTTATGCTTAGGCGTAAAACTAGGGTTTTACCCAAAAATCCTTTACACTTATTCCAGTGTAAAAGATATCCAAAGTCGAAGTGTTTTCGTGCTTATCCAAGCAAGAAAACACCGAGTAAACCAATAGCACCAATATCGGACCTTGAAGAAGCTTACGTAGAATTTGAATTCTTACGCGTAAAACTAGGTTTTACTTATGCGTAAGAATTACCAACTTATGCCAAAACTGAGTTTTCTGCCCAAAAATGTTTCAAAACCATATTTTTAGGATGAAAAAACTTCAATATCACCAAAATAACATAAAAATTTCAAACTTGATGCTTTTTCACCTTACGCGTAGAAAGTAGTGCACGAATGAAATCAAGCTCAAAAATAATGAAATACACGTAAAGTTTCAAACTTTTTGCCAAAAACTTAAACTTTAACACCAAATAACCTTTAAAGTACAAGAATCTTGAGTTTTAAAGTGCAAAAAATCAAACTTTTGAACGTGATAAAAGTGAAAAACGTGAACCCCGTGTAGACAAGACAACTTCAAAAACAAACCGTTTCACCAAACTAGATGGCGAATGATACCACTGTTAGGTCACCATGTTTGTAACACAAGAATCAATATAAGAAGTAGAGAAGAAGAGAGATCGGTTGAACAAGACAACACAAATACACGATATAGTATGGAAGAGTTATGCGTAGGAAATGTGAAATAATGAACAACCAACCTTCAAATGAAGGTTTACAAGGCTATTTATAGGAGAGGGAGCTAGGTCAACACACCTAGTCCCTTCCTTTCCTTATTAGGATTGGGCCAAGGCTTATGGGCCTTTTACATAAGCCTTAGCATAATAACAAACATAAAGGCCTAATTAAGATAACTTTTACTGCATTAATTACTAACACTTGTAATCTAGTTTAGGAGTGATTCCAACATTAGTAGAGTCATATATATATATATATATATATATATATATATATATATATATATATATATATATATATATATATATATATATATATATATATATATATATATATATTGTTACCGCCGATTTTACGAAGGTTTCGTTTGTTTTCTTCAAGTGTGCAGGTTTAATTTATCAAGAAGAAAATACAAAAGATGAGAAGGAGCTTTTCACTTAAAAATTCTTCTTGAAGAAAGATGCAACCACCACTTCACACGGATCCTACCGAGCTAATCGTGAGTACTAGTTTCTTTCGCTTTTAATTACCTTCCAATATCATTACTTTGATATTTTGGGAACATTGGGGACAATGTTCATTTAAGTGTGGGAGGGAAAATAAAACGGAACTTTGAAACTATGCTTATCCTTGAATATTTTCTTTGTCCAATTTCATTTGTGTAATAAACCATGAGAAATATCGGTTAGGGTAATTTTGGCACCAAATTTAAAATTTTTCATGACATATAGGAGTGGGCCATTAGTCTTAATAAAGCGTCTCATGGATAGGAAATTATATGACTTGCATAAAAACCCTTTACCACTTAAATTCCACCCAAAATGTGAGGATCGCCCTTAGATTTGTAGGAATTAAAGCATTCATCTTTAATGCTTAGAGTGTGAACCAGTAGTATAATAGATTCTAGAACTTGTTTTGAAATGCATTTCGAGATCGCTAGTAAGACTACACTTGTGTAGTTAGGAATAACTAAATGATAAGAGGCATTAGGATAACCCTTGTTTGATACCCGTAATATAATTACTTCTTCCACATCGGTTGAGTAATTCCCCACACCCTTGCGTTGTACTCATCTTTAGTACACGATACCCTAGTTAACCCCTCGTGAGCCTATCCTTTCGCGGTTCTCGTGATGTTTCGGTTTTCCATAATATCAATGAAGAGAATTGTTTACAATCCACCCCAAATGTACACCCAAATCGCTTTAGCCTACCTTGTATGCACTCACTTTAGTGCATTATTGTTATCACACTAAACCCTTAGTTCAATTATCTAGTTTCTGCATAAGTTTCTAAGTTGAGTCATATCATTTGTACACGCTTGGGACGATTGGGACTCATGGGAAAAGTTAAATTTTATGAAATGACGGAAGGGAACGTTAAATTCAAATTCCTTTATTTGCATAATAATGTACTCCAAGTGTTTTGATCATTTCAATTCGGGTCAAATTAGTGTTAGAATAATAAAACTCAAGTGTAGGATGTGCCTATAAATCCCTACTATTTTGATGTTATCGAGAGGATGGTAGAGTAAGAGTGTATGAAAAAAAAAAAAAACTACGGCTACCATTCTACATCTATCTTTAAATTTATGTTTGTTTGTTTCAGTTATCTAGAGTTTAGAGTGTCGAGTCTTGACTTAGCAACGCCATTCTTCGCATGCTTGTAACATAAAGATTTTTTACTTGCCACCACTAAATCGCCTATCCCACCAAACCCTTTGTTTCCTTACTGTAAGCCTAACATTGCAACCCTTTAAAAGACCTCTTGGATAGTCTTTCCTAGGTGCTTACGCCAAAGCGATGCAGGTTTGATCTAGTCTCAAGCCTATGGTAATCTATGTACTAGGACCGGTTAATGAGTGTTTGTCTTCCATTTCCAACTTGTTATATTTCATATACACCCGAGAGATGCGAGTATCCAAACACCCCATGTGAGGTGCTAGTATGTAATTCCGTGCTTGTTATGAATTTTATGGGCTTATATGTGTTGTGTATCGCTCTAAACTAATGCTTCATGACCCTAATTTATAAATCAATCAAAAAGCACATTTGCTTGAGGACAAGCAAATACCAAGTGTAGGGATATTTGATAAGGACTTAAAAGGTACCTTTTTAGGGTCATATAAGCCCTTAATTGATCACTTTTGTATCCGTTACTACTTAATTTCGCCTTCTCACTTTTAGGTCTCTTGAAGGCAAATTGGGAATGACACTTATTCGATTTAAAAGGCGCGATTATACGAAGAAAATCGCCAAAGTCAAGAATCAAGACACTCAAGCTGCCAAGTGAAAGGGACGGCATCGGGTTCTACTTGTGACGCCGTCGAACAAGTTTTATGACGACTCAAGAGCCAAATTGCTTATTTACAAGTGACGGATCAGTTTTAAAATAGTAGGGCGTCGCACTCAAAGCGGCCTAGATTTGATCCGCACGGCGTCGAGATCAAGGAGACGGCACATAGAATAAGGTGACGCCGTCACAATGATAACGTGGCCAAGACAAAAACATAATGATAGGCGACCGACGGCGTCCATAATTATAGAGCGACGCGTCACGGCTTGTAACACTTTATATAGAATCCGAATTTTTCGGCCAAAGTGTAGTTTTGTAGAGTAAAACCTAAATCAACCAAAGCTGTCTTGTACAAGATTTTAGGGTTCCATACCCTATCTTACATCAAGATAAGTGTTTTACTTCATTAATTCAATTATGTCTTCAATTGATTGTGTGTATGCTTGCATGTTCTCCATGTCCGGCTAATTTATTTGTGTGTTTGCTTAGGTAATATGAAACCTAGTTATTGAATATTGATTGGTTGTCTCTTATCTTAATTGTGATTGACCTAGTATTGTGATAGGTCATTCGTTGTGCTATTAATGCTTGATTAATCTTTGTTGAACCTTAGCATATAGTTACTAGTGGAATTGTAGGCTAAACATCCAAAGAATACCTTAGTGTTAAGTTTATGAATCCTAAAGATTTCGTAGTCATTAACCTTTGGTAGCTTCAAAGAGTTAGGGATAAACGACACCCTACGACCTTAGAAACACAACGCGCTAAGAATAAGGACGTGACAATTCATCCATCAATAGGAGATAACTAAAAGAATAAAACTTAAGTAAACACATTTTTAATCATCATACGAGCACACAACAATAGACATAGACTACCCCAAGCTTAGTTAACTAGAATAGATAAGTAGAGTAATCGGTAGAAATACCAACCCCCAAATCCAAACCCCGAGATTCGTACCTTTCCATTTCCTAAAAATTATAAAAAAGATAAAAAATAATCTTCCTCAACCCCAACCTTAGCGTAGTAACTTCTTACTAGAATTCCTATTCCCCTAGAGAATGATATCAATACCCGTGGCTTACCCTAATACTACACTACAACGATTAGGTTCACCGCCTAGGTGTTGAAAAACTTGCTCGATTTAAAAGGAAGTTCCTTTGACCCCGAACGCTGCTGTAAGCGTATCGCTTAGAAGTCTCATTCCAAAGTCTTTTGGGAATTGTTTATCTTTAATTCTATTGCATCTGCAATTTAACTTGCTTAATGGGCCAGTCCTCAACTTTGTTGGATGTTCATCCATGGAGGTATCATACCTACGTCAATAACTTGTATGGGTGCATTCCTAATTTCACGGGATGTCACTCCTTGATATTCATTGGGTTTAGTTAAGTGGAAAATTACAAGTGCCTCAACTTCCAAACGTTATAGATCTTTCTTTTTATGAGAATTAATTTGTTCGACTTCACATTCCCGACCTAACAGGATGCAAGCACGTATTTCATTTAGACCTCTCTAATAATCAGTTAAGTGGTATAATAGAATAAATCATTAGGTTTAAACCTCTTACCCAACAAGATTTAGAAAGAGATATTGTTGCCTCTTAATGATCTTAACCTAGTCTTTGTATTCTAGCATTCTGCCGCGGAATACTCTGAATCTGCTGTGTATTATCGTTTAACAATACATCAAAAATGAGAACACAAAGTATAAGTAGCTTACATAGATCATCATCTATATAGATGATTACTCACAAATAGCGTTATCGCTTCGCCGATCCGTGTGATAAGTATGTTTCTCTTTATCATTTATTTGTAGCACAGATAATTGTTATTGTGAACTTCGGTTCATATATATAAGAATTAATTAATGTATATTATGTATTAATTTGAAATTAGCTATAAAAATAAATGGGAATGACATTCAAATGGTTAAATATTAGTCAAAATAGATTATTAAGGGATTAGTAAATATACAGTTCTTATTTTGAGAATTTTTAACTAAATCCATTTTCTCTTTTTATTTAGTTTAGATTTAAGAGTAAAGTTCTCATATAAAAACCATCATGGACTTTTTGATATGTTGCTATAAAGCTAAAAACTGATAAAATGAACAAAATAAGTAATGGGTATAAATAAGATTTAAAATTATTTGAGTACAAAAGATTATTTACATACTAAGGGATCAATCTTCATCCTCTATTTTTATTTGATCTAATGAATGAGATTAATACCTTAACACTTTAAAAAACCCACTTTCATCATTTTTTTTCAAATATTAATATCTTTCAAACCGTTAATCGTTAAGTGAAAAAAAAATATATCATTGCGACGAGCATTTAATTATCTTTCTATAGATAGACACTTTGTTATACTTTCGACAAAAAATTTTTTTTTTCGTATTTTTCACTTTTTTAAGTTTTTTGTTTTTATCGCATCGAAATTTGCATTAAAAATCATATATGATAAAACACTAATTTGAATATCACATGTGATATTAGTGTTAAATCATATATAATATGTAATATCACATATGATATTAGTGTAAAATCACATATGATATACATATCATATCACATATGATATTACATATCATATATGATTTAATACTAATATCACATGTGATATTCAAATTAGTGTTTTATCATATATGATTTTTTAATGTAAATTTCAGTAACGTAAAAAAACAAAAAAAACCTGAAAAATACGATTTTTTTTTGTCGAAAGTATATCAAAGTGCTCGTCTATAAAAAAAATAATTAAATGCTCGTCGCGACTGTGTAAATATTTTCGCTTAACAATTAACGGTTTAAGAGATATTTAAGTTATAGAAAATATGTGAAAAAATAAAATGTTTTTATTCTCAACCATTGATTTTTTATTTTTTTAAATGGATGGTGGAGATGAGTCCATTGATATGTTAGAAAAAATTGGTATGTAAAATAAGAGGAGAGTTATTTTACATACCAAACTTTTCTCACATACCAAGGAACTCATCTCCACCATTCATTTAAAAAGAAATCAATGGCTGAGATTAAAAGCATTTTATTATTTCACCTATTTTTTTTAATTTAAATATCTCTTAAACCGTTAATCGTTGTTTAAAATATTTACACCGTCGCGACGAGCAATTAATTATCTTTCTATAGACGGGCACTTTGATATACTTTTGAAAAAAAGGAAAAAATTCATTTTTTTTTTCACATTTTTTTGTATTTTTTCGTTTTTTTACGTTACTAAAATTTGCATGAAAAAAATATATATGATAAAACACTATCACATGTGATATTAGTGTTATATCATATATGATATGTAATATCATATGTGATATTACACTAATATCACATGTGATATTTGATATCAAATATGATATTACACTAATACATATCGTATTCGATTTAACACTAATATCATATGTGATATTCAAATTAGTGTTTTATCATATATGATTTTTTAATGCAAATTTCAGTAACGTAAAAAAAACGAAAAAACTTTAAAAAAACGTGAAAAATACGAAAAAAATTGTCGAAAGTATATCAAAGTGCCTATCTATAGAAAGATAATTAAATGCTCATCGCAATGATATATTTTTTTTCGCTTAACGATTAACGGCTTGAAAAATATTAATATTTGAAAAAAAAAATGATAAAAATGGGTTTTTTAAATTGTTGGGATTAACATCATCCATTAGATCAAATAAAAATGGAGGGTGGAGATTGATCCCTTGGTATGCAAAGAATCTTTTGTCCTCAAATGATCTTAAATCGTAAAATAACTCTCCTCTATAAATAAAGTCATTTTGTGGATTAAATATCTCTACTAAGTATAAAACAAAAACGATTTTGCTTAGAATTAAAAAAAATAAAAGGGAGTAATGTTTTAATACTCAAATACTTTTTTAAAACTTAAATACCCATACAAAAATTCAAATAATGTTGTTTTAATGAATTAGTTAGCTGAACAATGTTCTTACCCAAATTAAAAAAAAAAAATAATGTTTGACAAATTTTTTCGAACTTAGTTTCTAAAAAACAGAGAAGTTTTGTTTGTATTTAATCACAAATATTATAATTTCTAAAATTTCATCCACAAACTCTACTATATAAAACACCAAAAGCAAGTTTATTATTATTGTGATAGATCATAGTTTATAGTTCATAACTGATGAAAATAAATAACTACAATATTACAACTATAATTGTTTGCCGCTATAAATATTTGTTACTTTATACGAGTTGTCTTCTAGCAAATTAAATAGGTGTGAAAATGTAAATTAAAAGAAAAAAAAAACAAACTGAACCATGAAGTGAGGAAACTACCGGAGATGAAATCAGCAAGCGAGAAAGATGAGGGTTTACTGGTGAGAGAATATATGATATTTAATTCAAAATCTAGGAACATAAGGCTATGCACAATAGGAGGTTGAGTGATTCAGTTGACCTTCGGTAGCCCTTGGTCACATCGTTGTGGCAACTTGGTCGAGCTCGGTGGTCGAACGATTTTTTTCGAAACTCGGTCAAAAATTCGACCGAGTTTATAACTTACAAAATGCCAAAATATGTGTTGCAAAGTATTTATTATTATTTTTTTAAATTCGTTGTTGTGGATACTTGATCGTCTGAAAGTCGCCAGAAAAAGAAAACTGATGTGGCAAGCAAATCAAGATCGTCTTGAGTCACCATTGTGCATAGTCTAATATACAAACAAACACACAATTGTCCATGTTTTAAAAAGGAAGCACAAAGTGAGAATTTTTAAGTATTGTTATTATTAGATGACTCATCTTTACTTTCACTTGCAACAAATGTTCTTTTTAAGTATTGTTATTATTAGAAAGAGATCTGTAAGTTGGAGACATAAAACGTAAAAAATACAGAGTAAGAAAGTTTATAATGAATATGATAGTTTAAAAAGTGAACTATACGAAAATTTGATAAATAGTAATGTTAAATTTATAGAAATGAACCATTTGGTTCACTTTTATCATGTATTTAATCAAATGTTGGTGTTAGTTCTTGTGTGTAGCGCACTGACTTGCATTACATGTAATTTTGGATGGATAATACGACTCTATAGATGTAATCTATATATTTAAACGCAATAGGTAACTAACAAAGATGAGTATTTGACTCGAATCCGGCATCAGATTTAAACGGTATCAATTTCAATACATGGTATTGAACCGTACCATAAATTGAGCAAAAAATTCGGACTATTAAAAAAGAAAAAAAATGGAATTTGAGTAGTCATGTTTTTTAATAAAATTGGCTGACAAGTTAAATCTTCCTTCTCTAGCTTCCTCTTTTCGTCTCTTGCCAAGAAGTGGTGCTGAAGAAGATCAATATAACAGTTTAATCTCTTTTACTGATGGAATCCTTCTTCCTCAGGTTCAAGATAGATGGGTGTGGTCTCTTAATGGTTCAGGCGATTTCTCTGTTAGTTCGGTTTGAAATTATATCAATGGTATTTATTTACCGAGATTGGACTCTCCTTCTCGTTGGGTTAACTTGGTCCCTATCAAGTCTTATATTCTTGCATGGAAGATCTGCATGAATGGTTTGCCTACTAGGTCTAACCTTTCTTCTCGCGGTTTGATATCCCTTGATTTTGTGCCCAATTTGTAATGAAACTGCTGAAACTACTTCACACGCTCTTCTCCCGTGTCTTAGCTCGTGACATTATGTCTAAAGTGTTTCGATGGTGGGAGCTTGATCCCTCTTTTATCAACTCTTATGTTGATTGGCTGATATGGTTAGACAATATGAGAATTGCCAAGAGTAAGAAGAAAGTTTTAGAAGGAGTCTCATATGTTTCTTAGTGGCTTTTATGGATGTTTAGAAATCAAACTCTATTTGGAGCTAGTAAGCCAAGAAAAGATCTTATCTTTGAGATATTATTCAATTGTCTTATCTTTGGATTTCGAATCGTTGTAAGTTCAAGATTGATTGGGGAACTTGGATTAAGAATCTTAACTCTATTACGTTGTAATTTCTAGCATCTTGCTAGGTTTTCGTTTTTAATAATATTTGCCGTTCTAAAAAAAATGTTTTTTAATTAAACAACTTATTCAAACACTCAACCCGTTCCATATCAAACAATAGTCATGTAAAACATTAAAAAAAAATAAAACCAAACATTCAAAAAACCTATTGTGGCAACTATATAAATGATCTTGCATAATTGTTCGAGATTTTCTTTGATAAGTTAGAAGCATGTTTTATTTGCATTTATTTTTTGTCTTTAGCCCATTAACTTGTAATACAATGTGCATAGATAATACAGACTCTATTGATGTAATATAATACACTCTTTGCTTCTCCTGATTTGTGCCTATATTGTGTGCATTGATGTAATACAATTGTGCATAGATATTGCTCTTGTGTATGAATATGCAGATTACATCTATACAATATGTGGATTACATCAATATTTTGTGTACAAAGTTTCTTACATTTAATAAATCTTGCACACACTAAATTTTATTAAATACACACATACACACACATATATAGACACACAAATCAGGAGAAGCAAAAGATTGTAGAGATGGATTTAGGCAACGCGTTCACCATTTGGTTCATAGTGCAGTTCTAGCCACGTCGTCAAGCCAAGTATGTACACTTGGTTTGAGTCCTCAGCCCAATGAGTTTGCATCAGGCAAGGCGGCTATACGAAGGTTGGGTTCACAAATTAGTCCAAATATATTGTGCTTCGAATATCAGGATGAAGATTGTAACGATGAAAAGTGTTTAACAACTTGCAAGTTTGTGAATCACGCTGAAGGAAATTGTGATTCTCAAATTGGTACAAAAGTATGTTGTTGCAGAAAAAAACAAGTTTAATATAAGATCGTATTTTGTATCGATATTGGTTTTTATATTCTTTTGTTTAATCTATCGTTTAATAAATGTGGCTTGATATCAATAGTAGAAAAAAGTATATCAACGAACCAACATCATCATTTTTGTGAGTTATGAATGTTAATGAAAATTACGGAAGGTGCGTGATCATGATACTATCTTTTAAAAATGTCTAGTCATTAATCGTATGCGTATATGATACGTTGTTAACGAGATATATTTGTTCGCGCGCAGGGCCGGTCCTGGGTTTTTAAATGCCCTAGGCGAGATGATATAATAATGCCCTTACTAAAAGTTGTAAACAAACGACACAATATCTTTCACATTTATAAACAAAGCTCGTGTATTAACTTAAAAGGTTTCTTGGACAACTATCTAGCTTAAAATTAAGAGAAATGATACATAGGCCTAAAACTTTGACCCAAAAGTGGACCTAAAATACTTGGAAAGGTCCGGACGGTTGCAGACAGGGACCCGCTTATTTTACATTCCATCAAGATTTTACCAAGTGTTTTTAGGTCAAATTTTAGGCCAAATTTTAGGCCTATGTATCATTTCTCTAAAATAAAATTACTTTGTAGGCCGGTTCAACTGCATTATAAGTTTATAACACAAAAAGATATAGAAAACAAATTTGAATAAATCTGAGCTAGATTTGAAAATCTTATATGATTAAAACTAGAAAACATGCTATAGTTAATTATAATTATAATAGGTATATACTTTTTTTAGCAAGATAGCTTTTCTTTGTGATAAAACTGAAATAATATATCAAACATTTTATACTATATCATGTTAAAGGTAAATACATTATATACTTTAATTATTTTTTTATAGACGGACACTTTGATATACTTTCGAAAAAAGAAAAAAAAAATATTTTTTTAACGTTTTTTCCTCTTTTTTTTCGTTTTTCTTCGAAACTGGAATTTGTATGAAATAATGAAATATCATACATGATTTAACACTAATTTGAAGATCACATGTGATACTAGTGTTAAATCACATATGATATGTAATATTATATGTGATACTAGTGTTAAATCATATATGATAAATCACATATGATATATATATCATATATGATTTAACACTAATATCACATGTGGTATTCAAATTAGTGTTAAATCATATATGAGTTTTTCATGCAAATTTCAAAGAACGAAAAAACGAAAAAAACTTTAAAAAACGTGAAAACACGAAAAAAATTTTGTCGAAAGTATATCAAAGTGCCTATTTATAGAAAGATAATTAAATGTTCGTCGTAAAGGTATAATTTTTTTTCGCTTGACGATTAATGGTTTGAAAGATATTTATATTTGAAAAAAAAAATATGATGAAAATGGGTTTTTTTTTTTAATTGTTGGGATTAATCTCATCCATTAAATCTAATAAAAATGGAGTGTGGAGATTGATCCCTTGATATGTAAAGAATCTTTTGTCCTCAAATGATCTTAAATCATAGTTTAAAAGATAAATTATATAATAGAACAGAGAAATATGTGTGTTCAAATCTATTGCACCAAATATAAGAGTAATTTAAATTAGGAGGTCTTAAATGCAAACTTTGTTAAAAGTTGGAGGTGTTTTTTAAAATTATATCAATTAAAGATGGACCATTTTTGACACTGTCCCACATAATTTACAACAATGGATGCAAGCTGCTTCTTCTTCCTCACAACGTCCGGCATTCATGTCCGGCAACACTTGGCTCAAGTTTTTATCTTTTTTACTTTTTTCTTAACTAAAATAGAGGCACAAAGAAGACGAACAACTAATACTTTTAAGAACTCTTTTTTTGTTGTTATTTTCTTCTTTTTTTTAATCAAATCGATTCGCAAGAACGGAAACTTGATACCCCTTATCGTTTTGATACCCTTGGTCGTCGCCCGCTCTGCCCATAGCCAGGACCGGCCCTGTTCGCGCGTTGCAGTGCTTACAACAACATTCATTTTGTAACTATGAAATTAGTCCTCGAGGTAGTGTCAGATTTCACGTTTCATCCATGGAAATGTTTCTAGTTTCACGGGATGTCAATCCTTAATATATTCATCGGCTGAGAAAAGTTCAATGTAGACCTCAATTTTTTTATAAACCCAATGAAACCAATCTTAGCAATTTATTTTTATCAAAACAATAACCACTTTCATAGTTTATATATATATATATATATATATATATATATATATATATATATATATATATAAAAATAAAAATAAAATAAATAAATAAAAATCTTATAAACTCGTTAACTGCTACGTGAAAAGAAATACCATCATGACGAGAATTAGATTATCTTTCTATAGAAAGACACTCGCACATATTTTCGACGAACTTGTTTTTAACTATTGAAATTTATGTCTTGAAATATCACAAAAGATTTGTTATTTTAAAATCACATGTGATTCATAACATACAAATCATAGATTTTTCTATATACAAATTTTAACACTAAAACAAAACTAGAAAAAAAATGTTTGTCGAAAGTATATCGAAGTGCCCGTCTACTGAAAGATAAAAATATTCTCGTTGCGATGGTGTATTTTTGATCGTTTAACAATGTACCGTTTGTAAGATATTTTATTTTAAAAAAGGTGATTTTTTAATTATTATTATTATTATTATTATTATTATTATTATTATTATTATTATTATTATTATTATTATTATTATTATTATTATTAAACATCACTTGATCAAAAAGTGTAGATTGGCAGGGACACCTCAACCCTGTGTACCATAATGGTACCCATCAACCCTACCCATCAAAGGGTTTACAAGAAATTAGTAGGAAGCCGAGACACTAAAAGGGTTTATTATTATTACTTCGAAAAATAAATGACTCGGATTGGTTCATTGTGTCTATAGAGAATATTAGGTTTATACTGATCTCAACTCTCCAGTGGCTTTGTTTCCAATCTTTTAAGAGCCAATGACTTGAATTGATCAAGAGAAATTTTGTATCCACTACACAGATCATGATCTATATTTGGAAAAAAAAATCTAAGACAAAAATACACCATTGGTCCCTAAACTTGTCCAAAAGCATCGCAGGGGCCTCAAACTTGGGATTTAGTCGCCGTGAGTCCAAAACTTGGGTTTTTGAGGCCGATTGAGTCCTTTTGACCGTTATCCGTTGGTCAACAACGTTTTTTGTTGTTTTGTTTTGTTTTTATTTAAGGGCATAACGGTTATTTCATATATTTGGATTATTATACTTTTCTTCCCCATTTTATTGCAATTCTATTACTTTATGATCTTGTTTCTCTTGTAAAGGAGTTCGCACAAAATGGGTGATCATTAAAATGGAATCAAAGGGCTATGTTCTAATTATTAGATCAGGCATATCATGTGCTCCTTCATTCAAGGTAACATTGATGGCCTTGTGTCACTGTGCTGTTTAGTCGCATATGAAACATGCTTCCATTAAGGTTTTAATACCCAAAAAAAAAAAAAAAAAGACAAAGAGATAGGTTACATCATAATAGCTGTTCTGGCATAAAATTTGATTGAAATTACACAAATTGTGTCTGGAAACATGTTCTTTAGGTGGTGTTTACATTTAAGTGTCTTTCTTAAAGCATAACTTAACAGCTACTGACCCATTATTATGCTCCTGTGTATAAGGGGAATATATAAACTACAACCATGGTTAGCTTTTGTGTGACAGAGTTGAGAAATAATTATATATCTTCCAGAAAGTGACGTAGTTTAAGTTTAAAAAACATAATATGCCATACCATATACACCCCTTGTAGCAAAATCAGCAATTTTTTGTAAACAACTAATTGGGTCAACATTTGAAGTGATAATCAACAATGACATAAGCCGATGTTAATTGAACTAACAATGAGAGCTCCTCCATTATAATATCAGTAAATATGGTGATAATACACTAGGGTGGTAAATGGTTCCATGGATTCTATTTTTCCAGAACCGTGAATCAAATTTGGTTCAGGTTCGAATTTTAGACCTTTTTGAACCATGCAAATTGATCTTCTATGGTTTGGTTTAGTTACATAGCTTGATTAAAGTAAAAACTAGGATTACTCGTTATAGTAGGAAATTTGTATTTGTATATCACTATGAAATATGAACCATGTTTCTTCTCCAAATAAGGAAAACTCATTTAAAACTCATTTAGGATTGTATAAAATAATAATTGTTATGAATAATTATGATTGTGGCTATCCATATACCTTAACTCCTTAAACCTTTCATCTTTCATATTCCCCCAATTATGATTGTACTAAATACTTTGATTATGAGAGTCCTATAAATTGAAGATCATTTGTAGTTTGTGATATCAATCTCAATGAAATATATTGGTCTCGATTATCTCTATTTTCTTCTTCCATGCATTGGTTATGTGTTATTGCTATTAGGCCGTTGTTTCACAACACGTTATCAGCACGATCTTTGTCACCTTAACAAGAAAAGGAAAGCACAACCAGTTCGGGTTGCAATCTATCGTACCATACTATATTAATTCCATGGCATAACAGCTTCTTTGAAGGAGGTAAGTCTTCACTTTATTTTATGTTTTATTTTCATGTTGACTGGTTTATAATATTATAAAGGTTACAATATCTATAAATTTTAAACACGCTTAATATCTTATCTTCATTGATGAAATAGTTATTTTGTTTGTTTGAATACATATTTGTGACATACTATATTTAATTGTCACATCAAAACTGTTAGATTAATATTTATAATAATCGCATGTTTTCACTGTTCAAAGTTAATTTTGAGTGACCAAACTTATATTTGAGTTGAGTTTGATTATTGTAATATGCTATCATCTTTCTTTCAATTGTTATTCCATAAACCTGTAACTTTTTTCCATGGAAAAGTTTGGAGATTGCGGAAAAAGTGTTAGAATTAAATAACTTGGATTATTCTAGGTATATATGGTGATATGGAGATTCTTATATACTTATAGTTTAGCTTAGATCGCAAGTATAATAAGTTGGTATTATTATGTAAGTGTTTTGCTACACAAGTGCTAATTATATTGTTGTTATATTAATTGTCATATCCCCTTAAAACTCATAAATTTGAGAAAATCATTACCGAGGCACACAATGGTTTTGCAAAGGTTGATTACAAAGTATGTACCTTAGTTTTTGCAAATAAAATTTAAGGATTATCAAAAGATTTTGATAACTAAAATATTTTTATAAACTCAAGCATTAAAAAGAGACCATAGCAATGAGGATATCAAATTCTATTTTCAAATGGTTCAATTGCAAAGATAAATCTTTACTCAACACATGTTCGTATTGATTTTCTTTTGATAGAAGTATAATTACTTGCTATAATGTATGCTAGATCTAATGATGTGATTATGTGCTAATTGATATTGTTAAGATTTATACAAAGCTAATCAGTATGCCCATAGGTTACGAGAAATGTCTTCTTCAAATTATTGAATCGCCGCTCATTTGTTGGCAAATGAATTGTCGATACAATTTTCAATTGTAAAAATTCTAATAGACACTAGTTTTTAACATCAAGAAGCTAATTACTACTAAGTTTTTTTTATTATTATATATGCAATGTAGTTTTGCTAGCTAGTTGTAGTATTATTTTAAAGGATGATCATAGTTGTATCTTACTTGATTTCATAACTTACCACACATGTGATTCATATATATTACATGTAGACTAATTTAAGTAGTTATAAATTTTTATTGTGACATTATTATTGGAAAAGACGTTTGTGATATGTTTTGTCAAATTTGGTTGAGTTGAGACATGACTAGGTTTATTCATCTACTAGTTAGATTACTAGATGAATAAAAGATTAAGAATCTAATCTTTATTTTTATGATATACAAGTGATCTTATAATTATATGATTCTTTAGAAAGAGTCTTTAGACTACACATATTTAGTTCATGATGCCTATCTATATAAATTGTTATGCAAAAGTGCTATTGTTTAATTAATAGGTTGCTCAAATAAACTCAATGCTATTATTACTTGCTTATTATGTGAAAAGGGTCTTGAATGCATGACGGCAAAAGAAATAATTTTCTTATATATACACACTATCTTGATTAACACGATAATCATTTTTATCCAAATGTTGTGAATGAACAAAACTATGCAAAGTATGCATGAGTTATTTATTATGTGATTTTAATTGTTTGTATGCAAGACATGGTTGATAACATACTTTACTAGTTTACTTTGTGCTTTAATATGCGATAATGCTATGTGCTAATGTGACAATTATATTAAATGTGTAAATGAGCATAAAAGAGCTAATCTGAGTGATGTGAGCTCTCCATATTATTAGATTTTTCTTTATATATAGATATAAAAAAAAATGTGTAATAGAAGCACATGTAGTCATAAATATAAGTTTATGAGCTAATATTGTTGTATTAATTGGCATGACCGGTTAGACCATGCCGAGTCAATAATGATGCGAAATGTATAAAAGAACCATGGGTTCTTCAAGGCTGAGTTGTTTGTTCTTATTGTTCTCAATGGAAATTAATATTTCATCTATCACCACCAAACTAAAGTAAGGATTATGTCCTATAAAGTTTTGGAAATAATATGACGGGATGTATGTAGGCCTATACATCCATGTGGACCATTTTGAGTTTTAAAATCGATGCATCGTCAAAATGATCATTAAAGACGCAACTTAAGTTTAGCGTGATGAATGGCTCATCTTATAAAATGCGAGCATGGTTTTCCAAATTGTATCTTTGGAAATGGTGGTGAATACTTCCATATGTTGGGCAATTATTGGAATAAGTGTTGAACATAAAAGTAACCCAAGTTCAAACGCGAATTGCTTTTGTTGAAACGTTTATAAAACGTCTTCAGTTGATTGCAAAGCCAATAATTATGAGAACAAAAGTCTTAGTTTTTGGGGCATGTTATAAATAAATAAATAAAGTTCGCATCTTGCCAACAATTATAATGAATCCTCCCCATTAGAATGGTTTTGGTCACGAACCATATGTTTCCCAAATGTGTGTAACTTGTATTGTAAATCAACCACAACGCACTCAAGGGATGTTGAAGTTGATAATTCATTCAGGGGGAGAATGAGCAGCAAGAAATATGGAATGAATTATGATATAAAATGTTGATCCTCACATTAATGAAAATGAACTTAAAATTTAAGGGACAATTTACATTCCGGATCTAGTAGTTGCCGACAAATTTTGTGACCTAAATAAAGTGACTAGATCATACATACGCGCTAATGCTCCAATTAAAATGTGTGTCCCAACATTAAAACCAATGATTGATAGTAAGTCTATGGCAAGTCCATAACGTGATTGACTAATCGATTCCAAATAAAAGTCCTCGAATGAAAAGATAAAATGGAGCAATTAAATCAAGATGGTCGAATCGAGGTAATAAAGTCCCATAATAGTCTCTTAAAAGAAACTAGACATGAAGGTTATTGAAAACCCGGCACATGAAAACTTTGAGATCTCAACAAATGATAGATTATAATGTCTAGTAAAGTGTGGAATCGAACTAAAATGAATCGACGCCGATAGTACTATTGAGTATAATATTGCGCAAGATAATGATAATAATATAGTGCTATAATAAGAGTGAGGATCTTGAAAACAAACTTGCAAGATGATTGGCCAAAATGTAAAGACGCGAGTAACTAATGAAAAGAGTTAAGTCTCTTGTGATGAGACATGGTTACTGGGACTTGAAGTTTGTACATATGAATGTGTAAAATTATTGGATATGTATCAATCTTTATGAGAAAGTGAAATTAAAGAATTGAAATTTTCGTGTTTAAGGCATAACTAATGGTACACAATATTTTCGTAAAGACATGAAAATAATCATAAGGAGATATGTTCTAATGTGGTGGATCCAATAATGTATATTGTTATTATAGAAGTCCGCAATGTAAGAAATAATTGATGCTGCCTAAAGGATATATGAATAGAGCTTGTCGATTTTGAATTTCCATAAGAAAATTCTAGAATACAAGTAGATTATAATTGGATTCAACGATATGGTTTAAAACAGATATGGGGATACGTGTGACGATTACATTAATGTATACTTGCTGATGAGCCATGAAAATGAATAAGTTTCTCATAAAACTTTATAAAGTATCAGGGTTTTAATATATTATAAGTTTTATATAGTTTGATTATTTGAATATCTATGGAACTCCAAGGGTGTTTACAAAGGCAATTGAGTACTTATAAAATGAATTTGACTTGACAAACATAGTTCGTCGTAATATATGAATTGAACATAATAAAGATTAAATCCTTTTCCTTGTTTTTTTTCCACAGGGATTTTCAGCAAAGTTATAATAAGGCAACATCCCCAAGCGTATGAAGAAGTTATGTACTCTTTTCTAGTAACGACATTTCATAGCTCCCGTAGCAAACAATGAGTGTGATACAACATATTCGTGAATCATGTGGTATTTCTTCAGCCATGAAGCTCCAACAAATGTACATGAAAATAGTGCAGGGATACATTGCTCAACGGATCTACATCAAAGGTGATCAAGCAAGCATATTCTACCAAGTTCCTTTTCACCAACGACATGTAAGAGTGGCTATATTATTGTCCATAAGGTTTATTCATGCAAGAACCTAACATACTTATATATCAAGGCACTTCCTCGCAACATTTAAGAAGTTGGTTCGTGTCATTGAATGCAAAGACTCAAGAACTTAAGTGATCTAATCATCGAGGAGAATATACGCGATGCACTCTTTTTCCTTAGCTATGGTTTTGTCCCACAGGGTTTTCCAAGCAAGGTTTTTAATGAGGCATCATATCTAAGCGTATGAGAATTAATGATGGATAGCCAAGAGGGAGTGTTATGAATAATTATGATTGTGGTTATCCATATACCTTAACTCCTTAAACCTTTCATCTTTCATATTCCCCCAATTATGATTGTACTAAATACTTTGATTATGAGAGTCCTATAAATTGAAGATCATTTGTAGTTTGTGATATCAATCTCAATGAAATATATTGGTCTCGATTATCTCTATTTTCTTCTTCCATGCATTGGTTATGTGTTATTGCTATTAGGCCGTTGTTTCACAACAATAATGTCTGTTTTAGTAGTCCTTGCCAACTATATGCTGAACAGTTGCCCAAATTGTGTTTAAAAAGTGCACAATTGAACACCACTGACCAAAATTATAGGCATGGTAAGATGTTTATATCCTTGTACATTGTCTGATAAGTTTGAGAAAGAAAGCATATTTTTATTCACTAAAACGTGTAGTCTACAGTAATATATGGTTTGGTATAAGAAATAATTACATGAAAAATTCTTTTAACGAAACCCATAATCATGCTTACCACTACAACATCAACATGTAAACCAAAACTATAATCCGTTTTATCTATCAATTCATTAAACATGTCATTCAACTCGGTAGTATATAACAGAGTTACTTGAAAATTTCTGTTAATAGGTAAACATTATGGATATTGTTGGATGCGGAGATAGCTTCATGGCTGCAATTGCATATGGTTACATACAAAATATGCCATTGGTTCATACATTAACTATAGCCAATGTAGTCGGTGCAGCAACCGCCACAGGTGTTGGAGCCGGTAGGAATGTTGCAAACTTGCAAAGAGTCATGTCACTGATGAGGGAAACAAACCTTAATGATGATGACGACTTCTAGAACAAATTACTTAATGAAAAATCAAACGAAGACGATATTACAATTCTTTCAAACACAATAGTAAACGGATTCATAAACGATTATTTAAACCATCTAAACTTCCAAAAGGTGGTTACTGAGGTTCTACATGAGCTTGAGGTTCCATTAGCAAATGATATATTGTCTTCTTGAAATTATTTTCCTCATGCTTTTGCCGATTAACTTCGTGATTCACGATTTATGCATGTTCAATTGTTTAGAGCAGCAGCAAATCAGAAATTTTAGAAACTGAGATTATAAGTAGTTTTGGTGTTTGGTAGATAAGCAGTTAAATTATTGCTTGCTGCTCTATGCCTATTATATTGGTGTAGCACCACTTATTGATAAGCGCGGATGAATCTTGGTTAGTTTGTGAAAGCACTTGGTTATGTTTTGATATTTCTCTAAATTATCTTCCCATTTATATTATTCGCTCGTTGGCTGTTCTGGATTTACTTACAGGAAGTGTTAATAAAGGTTGCAATCTTGATCCAATTATATGAAAATGGGTCAATTTAGGTTGTGATGTGATTCTGACTGTAAGAAAACACGTTTAATGGGTCGGAAGTCAGCCAAAAGATATTAAAATGTCTGCAATCTTGTTAATTATATCTCAAATATATGTTTTCTTAATGCTATTTGATCGATAAAAGTGGTCAAGTCTGATCTAATACTACACCGTTATGTATATAACCTGAACACATCAAGTATTATCTGCACTCATGGAAGACTCATACAATAATGGAACTTGATAGAAATTTTTTGTGTACATATGAAGGCAGGTATGCATTTGCTTACAGATTACAAGAGAAACAAGATCACAAAGTAATAGAGTTGCAATAAAAATGGGGAAGAAAAGTATAATAATCCAAATATATGAAATAACTGTTATGCCCTTAACTAAAAAAAACAAAACAACAAATAACGGTTTTGACCAACGGATTACGGTCAAAAGGACTCAATCGGCCTCAAAAACCCAAGTTTTGGACTCACAACGACTAAAATCCCAAGTTTGTGGCCCCTGCGATGCTTTTGGACATGTTTAGGGACCAATGGTGTATTTTTGTCAAAATCCAAATATGAACTGCTCGACTTTTTTTTGCTCGACTTCACTATTGGGGGGAAAAATCGAGCCGTCTATTGGCCGGAAATCAATTTATTTTATTTTATTATTATTATTATTATTATTATTATTATTATTATTATTATTATTATTATTATTTTTTTTAAGTAATCAAATCATCTTTTAAATGAGAAATTTTCGACTTGACATGATGTCATTTAAGTGGAAAATTACCAATGCCTCAACTTCCAAACATTATATTCTTTGCTTATTTAACTTAGAATATATGTATATCTACTTGTTTTTTCATCATAACTAGAGTCACGTATTGCTCACGACATTCACATTTTTTTATCTTAGCATTGTATAGAAGTCTATCTTTTTAGGTCATTTACATTTTTGATTAAGCAAACCTACGTGTGATAGGAAAAGTGAAGTGCAAATTTATGCAAGGATAATGATGTTTAGGTACATAGTCGCTATCTATCATTGGTTCCTTGAATCATGTAAACTGCAATCTTAAAATAACTCATGATGTTGACACAATGCACCTCCTATTGTTTTTTATAGAAATATTCATGCACGAGAGTGTGAAACTAATTAGTTTGTGGAAATTTTGTTGAGATGTTAAATCATCTGACATTCATACGTTTTTATACGAAAAGCCTGGTCTTCATTTCATCAGGTAATTATGTATCAATAATGAATGCTCAAATTCAAATTGGCGTGAAAGAAATGAATATATAGTCCATTATTATGTATAAGCATCATATCATGTTGGTAGTCGAGCCGTCCTTTCAGTTGCTGTACTTGCAATCCCTCTCATGAAACATCATATCATGCTGGTTGTGGTGCGAGTATTGCGGTAAAGGTGGATCGTCTTGTCAACCTGAGGTGCTGTTTTCAATAACGCAATTTAGAATGTATGTTGTCACAGCTTATATCCTATCGGTTCCTTGAAGATACTTTGCAAGCATATAGCGCAAGACATTATATATTGGGTTAATCCCAATCGACCCGGTCAACACCATATGACCCGGTCAACCCAGAAGTCAAACACATAAAGTCAACCACAGCAGTTTATGACAGTTACAAAGTAACTGTTAAATGGCAGTTACAATATAACTGCTATATGGCAGTTATCTCCCAAACGACACATCTTTTCATTGTACCCATTCGTTTAGTATAAATAGTTAGCACTTTGTACAGATTACATTAAGATGACATATATTTGATTAATACAAAGCAATTTACAAAACCTTTGTTTTTAATTGAATTTGGTATATTTTGACATAAGTTATAACGACCATTGATCCATACACCATTGAGGCCAACAATTGGTATCAGAGCGGTTTGGTCATACTAACCCAAAATCATCACTTACCAATCTTTCGTTTTAGTCTCAGAATCATAAGAACAAGAAACTGTTTCAATAATATTTTTTTTCTGCAAAATAATCCGAACACAAATCAAGATATCATTTTTGTGTTCCTGTTTCTGTCACAACAAGGGAACAATCACAATCGTGATTACTCAAACCCCGGCATCAGAAATTCAATTCGCAAAGAATTTTTTTTTTCTTTCATCGAAACATAATCATTAAATCCAATAGGATTAGAAACGATTAAATCGCTTATCTTTTGATTCAAACAAAACTAATAACGAAGTCATCAATTAGGGCAAAATTATAACGATTCGAATTAGAACAAACACACCTGTTCAGATTAACGAATCAAGCCCAGAACGTTAATTGAGTCACCAATCGACTTAATTACAATCTCCAATCATCCATATCTCTCACGGATTGAAAACCCCCAAAAATTCACCGAAACCCTAAAAGTTTCGATTGAAGGGAATCAGTGCTCGCGAAGAACACCACACACCGGGGAAGAGAGGAAGGCCATTCAAGCCTTATCACAGGCGTTTGGCCATAAAGAAGGAGAGAAGAAGGAACAGATCAATTCCCAGAAAAGGAAGAGACGAATATAAAGTCTCTCAAAGAGACGTTCTATTTTCTTTATCTCAAATAAGAGATATAAGAATTTAAAAGAGGCGTATCTCCTTTATCTCACTAAAGAGATAAAAAATATACAAAGAGGCGCATCTCAGTATTTAGGGCAACAAAGGATTGTTTTTATTTATTTAAGGCATCGGGTTAGACCATCAACCCCTCCAGGTTCCAAAATTTTCAAAACCACTCTTTCATTTTTTTTATATAGTATATATTTCATTTAGATATATATTATTTTGTTTGATAAGTTACTTTAATTTACAAATTTAGTACTTCATCAAATTGTTTTTTATAGTAACCTAGTGATTACACTGCTTATTATATTAGAAATAACTTTTAAGGAGTAATTAACCTTAGGATATTTTATTTAATAATTTTTAATCTCCCAGGATAGTTTTTTAAAACAAGACCTATAAAAGTTTTATACACCTTTAAGGAAAATAAAACATTAGAGCTCACTAAAATAAGAAATTTCAACACACCTCGTGTTAAAATTCTCTTGAGATTTATTGTCAATATCTTTAAGATATGACGAAGAAAGTGGTAATAAGGAATCTAGTACTAATACTTCAAATAGTACACCCCAATTTCAATGCCCAATTCTAAAGCCCGCGAATTACTCATTATAGGCAATTCGCATGCAAATCTTTCTCGAAGCAAATAGCTTATGGGAAACAATAGAGCCGACTGAGTCGACTCAATCCAATAAAAAAAAGACAAAACCGCTATTGCATTTCTTTACCAAGCCTTACCCGAAGAACAATTACTTCAAATAACAAAGCACAAAACCGCCAAAGACATTTGGAATGCTTTGAAAACTAGACACGTTGGCGAAGACAGAGTTAACAAGCAAGACTTCAAACACTCAAATACGATATAAGGAAGACGAGACAATCGACACCTTCACTACAAAACTTACAACTCTCGTATACAAAGCCGCTAGTCTAGGACACACAATAGAAGATGAAACCTTAGTACAGAAACTACTAAATGTTTTACCCGATAGGTATCTGCAAATAGTCGCATCAATAGAACAATATTCCGACCTAAGTGAAATGACAATGGAAGAAGCAACTGGAAGACTTAAGACTTACGAAGAAATGATTAAGTTAAAAAAGGGAAGACATGTGGTCAATCAAGAAAAAATGATGTTTACACGGCATGACAATAGAGGAAAACACTTTAGAGGACGTGGACGTGGGAAGTATAAATTTTCACACGGAAAAAACCATGAAAAATTTAAGGAAGAAAGAAAAGACGGAGAAAACTCTCACAACAACTTCAACAAATCACATATTGATCTTAGCAAAGTAAAATGTTACAAATGCAATAAAATAGGTCATTATGCAACTAAGTGTTATTCAAAACCGAACACTATTATGCAATCTAATCTTGTCGAGGAGGACTTAGAGCCTACCTTACTAATGGCAATATTAGAAGACCCACATGTAACAAAACTTAAAGATCAAAGCTCGCCGCTACCTAAGAAGATGTAGGATATAAAGAGACAAATGTAGATAGTCTATGGTACTTAGACAATGGAGCCAAGAATCATATGACTGGAATGAGAGAACATTTCAAAGTGCTAGATGAGAACGTTAGTGGAAAAGTAAGATCCGAGATGGATCTCACATAGAGATCAAAGGAAAAGGTTCAATCCTAATAGAATGTGATGACGAAAACAAAGAATCATATCACACGATATTACATTCCCAAATTTAAAAGCAACTTATTGAACCTTGGAGAATTCACCAAATCAGCTTGTAAAGTAGTAATGGAAGATGATGAATTACGACTTTATGACATGGACAACAAAATCTTCATGAAAGTCACAAGACAAAGAAACCGTCTATACAAAGCAAGTCTGAAGATAGGCACTCATGTTTGCTTACTAGCAAACTTAAAGGACAACACTTGGTTATGGCACGTAAGACTAGGACATCTCAACTTTAAATCACTAAAATCAATGACTCAAAGAGAGTTAGTTCAAGGAATACCTGACATTAAACATACAACACAAATCTGTGATGTTTGTTTAGTAGGTAAACAAAACAGAGCGCCATTTCCCAAGAAAGCAAAAACTATATCAACCTCACCTTTAGATTTAGTATACGGATTTTTATGTGGACCAATTACACCACCAACACCATCTGGAAAAAGATACATATTCTTACTAGTCGATGACTATTCAAGATATATGTGGGCGTATTTCCTAAACACAAAGGATCAAGCATTTGATACTTTCAAGGAATACAAGAATACAATAGAGAAGGAGCTAAGGACAACATTAAAATGTTCGAATCGATCATGGAGGAGAATTCACATCTAACGAATTCACTCAATCGCAAAGAAAATGGCATAGCACGACAACTTACCGCACCTTACTCACCGCAACAAAATGGAGTAGTTGAACGAAGAAATAGGACAATTATGTCTACAACAAGATGCATGGTGAAAGCAACCAACATGCCTCAAAACTTTTGGGCTGAAGCTGTTAGACATGCAATATACATTCTAAACAAATTCCTACAAAATCCTTAGAAGACATCACTCCATATGAAGCGATCAAACAAAGAAAGCCAAGCTTAGAAAATCTAAAGTTTTCAATTTGCATAGCATATGCAAAGGTACCATCATAACATCCGACAAAGTTAGATAATGTAGCAACAAAATGGTATACTTAGAAATAAACAAGGATCAAAAGCTCATCGACTATTTGATCCAACAACACAAAGAATATCATCACCGTGCAAAGATCATCGATGCGGTTTGTTCGACGATTGTGGTTGAATCGATTGGAGGTGCTTCTTTATGCTTATTGTAATGTGTATCGTGTAGGAATATTATCAGAATGAGTAGCGGAAGCAACGGATACATCTGGAGCACGTTGATCAATGTCATCACTAAACAGAGGAGAAAATAGTTGTTCCATTTGTTGACGTGTAAGTTGTAGGCTTGGTTCAGCTGATGATGGGGTTTGGGGGAAGTTTAAACAGTTGTGACCGGGTTCCAAGCTGTTATGCTCAGAAGCCATTGTTGTTGATCATTAGTTGTGTCATTATTGTTGGAAACAGTTTGATCTTCTTTTATCGGAGATTCGATAGGAGGTGCAGAACGAATGTTGTTGTAGATTCAGGATGTATCAAGAATTAGAATATGATCAGGTTGTGCAGCGGAAACATTTGATACATCTGAAGCACATCTTTCTAAAGAATCTTCAAACATTGAAGCAAATAAACTTTCCAATTCTTGATGATTAAGTACAATGATGGTGCAGCTGATGGATCATTATATTTTAGACGGTGAGAAACGGGTCCTAAGCAGTTGTACTTAGAAACCATAGCTGTTGTACCTGTATTGAAAATAGAAGGGGCAAGAAAGAAAAACATGGATCCCCAAGTGTAATCGGGTTCCGATGTTAGAAGCATAAATATGTAGTGTCAATTATCTTCGACACCGAACATGCTATTTTGATGATTTCCTTTCCTACCTCGTGGATGGATGTAGAGGGTTTCACACTTGTAATGGTGCAACTACTTAGTATCTTGCTCGTAGGAATCCACCTAAGAACAACAAGATTGAAAACTCTACCGTTGGTATCCATCTAAGGTTTGATCTAGGGATGTTGAAACTTCTTTGGAAAAAGTTTATGTCTATATTGATCCACCTATTAGGTTTCAAATTTTACTTTTAGATCAACGGGTTTATTTCTAACTGTTTGTTGAGTTAACTTAGGTATTGGTTTGCTACTACAAGCGGTGTTCGATAATACACTCAAGGTGATACACCGTGTCGTGAACCTAAGATTCCATCCTTTTGGAGTAGTGCCCTTTTCCTAGCCTTTTCTAGATCATAGTTCTTGTACGCGTCATGTGAATCATATGAATTTTAATTTTAATGCTCGGTTTAGACATTATGTTCGAACTAATCCTAGACGGGACAGGTGCAACAGAATGATTTAATAGAAACAGTTTAATGTAAATGAAGCATTTATCTTAGGCCGTGAATGTGGAGTGACCGGTTTTGATGAATGATTATTCTCAACAACTTGGGAGGCAAACCATGGTTTTGAAGATTTAGAACGTTCAGATTTAAATGCACTTGGTTGTCTAACTACTGATTGTTTTTCGAAAGGTTGTAGAGACGATTTCCCCAAGATTGTTGGTTTTGCAAAATTAGTATCCACACTCTTGTCAGTTAATCATCTTAGTTTGTTTTGTAAAGCAACATGTGCAAGCCTCTTTGCTTGAATTTGAGCCTTTAAATGCTCATTTTTTTTACTAATGTATCCACACGATTACTTTGTTCATTCAAAGATTTACTATTTGGCTCTGAGTTTAAAATTTTGTTTTGCATTTTAAGTTCACGAGAGATGCAATGAGCCTCAAGTTTTGAAAAATATTTTTGAAGTCGAGCAATGGTCTTTTGAGAAGAATGTTTACTGATTTAAGAGTTTGATTTGATGTTTCGATTGAATTGGTAACAAGTAAGGGCTCGAGACATGAGATAGTTGTTCGGACATTGAGCAACACATGGTCAACCTCTCCTTCATTTCGAATTCGTGTTGCTCAAGATGTTGTGTCGCATTTGCATCAGAATATGATCAACATGAGATAGTACCTCAACCATTTGTTCTTTGTCAAAGTTCGGTTCGTGTCGTAGATGTGTAAGATATCTTCCTCAACCATTTGTTCTTCGTCAAAGTTAGGCTCGGTGTCATAGTTAAGTATGATATCTTTTCGGATCTGATCTTTGTCATCCTGCTTTTCAATGCTACAACCTCATTGCCGCAGACACGACAGGTGCGAAGAATCACAACATTCTCAACACCCTTTGAGCATTCCTTCCATGTACATAAACTCTTTCACCTTGCATGACCGCAGGATTTGGAATTTGATGATTTACGGCGCTTGTAATTGTTAATTATTGAGTTCACCATCTTAGACAGTACCATCCATCCTTCTTCCAATTCCACAAATGCCTTTTCATCTTCAGAATCGTCAGTAGCAAGGTTTGGTGATGAAGGTTTTAAGCAGTAGATGGAAGGTGAGGAGATTTGTGAAGTCATCAAACTTGAAAGGCCGATATAGTGATTTTCAAAATCTCCCCCAAAATTTGAAATTCACTATAAAATCCAATTCTAAGGTTGTAAGAAAAATTTGAGTTTTGACAATTTTGACGCCCAATTTGACCCGAAAATTTTGAATTTGGGCCCAAAAATTTGAATTTTTGACCAAAATTTTCACAGTTAAACCAAAATTTGAATCTCGCGTAAAAATTTAACGTTTAGTCTCCCTTAGAAATTAAATTTCACTCAAATTTTCCCCAAAATTTTTTTTTTTTTTTTTAATACTTGTGTTGTTGATGGATCTTTGTAGTCGAATGAAACTCGATGTTTGTTGATGAAGTACACTTAGGCGTAGAAACAAGCTTAGGCGTAGACAGATGCTTACGCGTAGAGAGAAGCTTAGGAGTAGAGAGAAGCTTACGCGTAGAAAGAAGCTTACGCGTAGAAAGAAGCTGACGCGTAAAAAGAAGAAACCTTAGCTTAAGCGTAAACCAAAGGCTTAATAGTAAGAACCTTATGCGTAAGATTTCCTTAAGCGTAATACAAGCTTAAGCGTGAAAATGCTTATCGTAAGATGTTTACTAAGAAGCTTTTATGCTTAGGCGTAAAACTAGGGTTTTACTAAAAATCCTTTACACTTATTCCAAAGGTAAAAGATATCCAAAGTCGAGTGGTTTCAGCATATCCAAGCAAGAAAACACCGAGTAAACAAATAACATCAAGATCGGACCTTGAAGAAGCTTATCGTGAATTTGAATTCTTCTGGCGTAAAACTAGGGTTTTACTTATGCGTAAGAATTACAAACTTATGTCAAAACTGAGTTTTCTGCCCAAAAATGTTTCAAAACCAGATTTTTAGGATGAAAAAACTTCAATATCACCAAAATAACACAAAAATTTCAAACTTGATGCTTTTTCACCTTACGCGTAGAAAGTAGTGCACGAATGAAATCAAGCTCAAAAACAATGAAATACAGGTAAAGTTTCAAAATTTTTGCCAAAAACTTAAACTTTTACACCAAATAACCATTAAAGTACAAGAATCTTGAGTTTTAAAGTGAAAAAAATCAAACTTTTGAACGTGATAAAGGTGAAAAATGTGAACCTTACGTGTAGACAAGACAACTTCAAAAACAAACCGTTTCATCCAACTAGATGGCAAATGATACCACTGTTAGGTCACCAAGTTTGTAACACAAGCATCAATATAAGAAGTAGAGAAGAAGAGAGATCGGTTGAACAAAATAACACAAATACACGATATAGTATGGAAGAGTTATGCGTAGGAAATGTGAAATAATGAACAACCAACTTTCAAATGAAGGTTTACAAGGCTATTCATAGGAGAGGGAGCTAGGGCAACACACCTAGTCCCTTCCTTTCCTTATTAGGCTTGGGCCAAGGCTTATGAGCCTTCTACATAAGCCTTAGCATAATAACAAACATAAAGGCCTAATTAAGCTAACTTTTACATATTAATTACTAACACTTGTAATCTAGTTTAGGAGTGATTCCAACATTAGTAGAGTCATATATATTGTTACCGCCGATTTTACGCGAAGGTTTCGTTTTTTTTCTTCAAGTGTGCAGGTTTAATTTATCAAGAAGAAAATACAAAAGATGAGAAGGAGCTTTTCACGCAAACATTCTTCTCGAAGAAAGATGTAACCACCACTTCACACGGATCCTTCCGAGCTAATCGTGGAGTACTAGTTTCTTTCGTTTTAATTACCTTCCATTATCATTACTTTGATACTTTCGGGAACATTGGGGACAATGTTTAGTTTAAGTGTAGGGAGGAAAATAAAGCGGGAACTTTGAAACTATGCTTATCCTTGAATATTTGCTTTGTCCAATTTCATTTGTGTAATAAACCATGAGAAATATCGGTTAGGTAATTTTGGCACCAAATTTAAAATTTTTCATGACATATAGGAGTGGGCCATTAGTCTTAATAAAGCGCCTCATGGATAGGAAATTATATGACTAGCACAAAACCCTTAACCACTTAAATTCCACCCAAAATGCAGGATCGCCCTTAGATTTGTAGGAATTAAAGCATTCATCTTTAATGCTTAGAGTGTGAACCGGTAGTATAATAGATTCTAGAACTTGTTTTGTGATGCATTCCGAGATCGCTAGTAAGACTACACTTGTGTAGTTAGGAATAACTAAATGATAAGAGGCATTAGGATAACCCTTGTTTGATACCCGTAATATAATTACTTCTTCCACATCGGTTGAGTAATTCCCCCACACCCTTGTGTTGTACTCATCTATAGTACATGATACCCCTAGTTAACCCCTTAGAGCCTATCTTTTCGCTGTTCTCGTGATGTTTCGGTTTCCCGGAATATCAATGAAGAGAATTGTTTACAATCCACCCCCAAATGTACACCCAAATCGCCTTAGCCTACCTTGTATGCACTCACTTTTAGTGCATTATTGTTATCACACTAAACCCTTAGTTCAATTATCTAGTTGCTTGCATAAGTTGCTAAGTCGAGTCATATCCTTTGTACACAGTTTTGGGACGATTTGGACTCATGAGAAAAGTTAAATTTAATGAAATGACGGGAAGGGAACGTTAAATTCAAATTCCCTTTATTTGCATAATAATGTACTCCAAGTGTTTTTATCTTTTCAATTCGGGTCAAATTAGTGTTAGAATAATAAAAACTCAAGTGTAGGGATGTGCCTATAAATCCCTACTATTTTGATGTTATCGTAGAGGATGGTAGAGTAAGAGTGTATGAAAAAAAAAAAAAAAAAAAAAAAAAAAAAACCTACCTACGCTACCATCCTACATCTATATTTAAATTTATGTTTGTTTGTTTCAGTTATCTAGAGTTTAGAGTGTCGAGTCTTGGCTTAGCAACGTCATTCTTCACATGCTTGTAACATAAAGATTTTTTACTTGCCACCACTAAATCGCCTATCCCACCAAACCCTTTGTTTCCTTACCGTAAGCCTAACATTACAACCCTTTAAAAGACCTCTTGGATAGTCTTTCCTAGGTGCTTACGCCAAAGCGATGGAGGTTTGATCTAGTCTCAAGCCTATGCTAATCTATGTACTAGCACCGGTTAATGAGTGTATATCTTCCATTTCCAACTTGTTATATTTCATATACACCCGAGAGATGTGAGTATCCAAACACCCCATGTGAGGTGCTAGTATGTAATTTCCGTGCTTGTTATGAATTTTGCGGGGCTTATATGTGTTGTTGATCATTCTAAACTAATGCTTCATGACCCCTAATTTATAAATCAATTGGCTAAAAGCACATTTGCTTGAGGACAAGCAAATACCATGTGGATGGATATTTGATAAGGATTTAAAAGGTACCTTTTTTAGGGGTCATTTAAGCCCTTAATTGATCACTTTTGTATCCGTTACTACTTAATTTCGTTCCTTTTCACTTTTTAGGTCTCTTGACGGCAAATTGATGGAATGACACTTATTCGGACGAAAAGGCGCGATTATACGAAGAAAATGGCCAAACTCAAGAATCAAGACACTCAAGCTGCTGAAGTGAAAGGGGACGGCGTCGGGTTCTACTTGTGACGCCGTCGGAACAAGTTTTGTGACGACTCAAGAGCAAATTGCTTATTTACAAGTGACGGCATCGGGTTTTAAAATAGTAGGGCGTCGCGACTCGGCGGCCTAGATTTGATCCAGACGGCGTCATAGATCAAGGAGACAACACAGGCATAAGGTGGCGCGTCACAATGATAACGTGGCCAAGACGAAAACCTAATGACGGCGACCCAGCGCGCCACAATTACTGATGGCGCCGTCGCGGTTTGTAACACTATATATAGAATCCAATTTTCAGCCAAAGTGTGTAGTTTTGTAGAGTAAAACCTAAACCAAACCAAGGCGGTCTTGTACAGTATTTTAGGGTTCCATACCCTATCTTACATTAAGATAAGTGTTTTACTTCATTAATTCAATTATGTCTTCAATTGATTGAGTGTATGCTTGCATGTTCTCCATGTCCGGCTAATTTATTTGTGTGTTTGCTTAGGTAATATGAAACCTAGTTATTGAATATTCATTGGTTGTCTCTTATCTTAATTGTGATTGACCTAGTATTGCGATAGGTCATTCGTTGTGCTATTAATGCTTGATTAATCTTTGTTGAACCTTAGCATATAGTTACTAGTGGAATTGTAGGCTAAACATCTAAAGAATACCTTAGTGTTAAGTTTATGAATCCTAGAGATTTCGTATTCATTAACCTTTGGTAGCTTCAAAGAGTTAGGATAACGCATACCCTACGACCTTAGAAACACAACGCGTTAAGAATAAGGGCGTGACAATTCAACCATCAATAGGAGATAACTAGGGAGTAATAAAACCTACGTAAACACATTTTTAATCGAAGATACGAGCACACAACAATAGACATAGACTACCCCTAGCTTAGTTAATTAGAATAGATAAGTAGAGTAATCGGTGAAATACCAACCCCAAATCCAAACCCCAGATTCGTACCTTTCCATTTCCTAAAAATTATAAAAATATAAAAATAATCTTCCTCAACCCCAATCTTAGCGTAGTAACTTCTTACTAGCATTCCTATTCCCCTAGAGAACGATATCAATACCCGTGGCTTACCCTAATACTACACTACAACGATTAGGTTCACTGCCTAGGGTGTTGTAAAACTTGCTCGACGAAAAGGAAGTTCCTTTGACCCCGAACGCGCTATGTAAGTGTATCAGTTAGGAAGTCTCATTCCAAAGTCTTTTGGGAATTGTTTATCTTTAATTCTATTGCATCTGCAATTTAACTTGCTTAATGGGCCAGTCCCCAACTTTGTTGGATGTTCATCCATGGAGGTATCATACCTACGTCAATAACTTGTATGGGTGCATTCCTAATTTCACGGGATGTCACTTCTTGATATTCATTGGCTTTGGTTAAGTGGAAAATTACAAGTGCCTCAACTTCCAAATGTTATAGATCTTTCTTTTTATGAGAATTAATTTGTTCGACTTCACATTCCCGACCTAACAGGATGCAAGCACGTATTTCATTTAGACCTCTCTAATTATCAGTTAAGTGGTATAATAGAATAAATCATTAGGTTTAAACCTCTTACCCAACAAGATTTAGAAAGAGATATTGTTGCCTCTTAATGATCTTAACCTAGTCTTTGTATTCTAGCATTCTGCCGCGGAATACTCTGAATCTGCTATGTATTATCGTTTAACAATACATCAAAAATGAGAACACAAAGTATAAGTAGCTTACATAGATCATCATCTATATAGATGATTACTCACAAATAGCGTTGGCGGTTTCGCGTCGATCTGGTGTGATAAGTATGTTTCTCTTTTATCATTTATTTGTGTAGCACCGGATAATTGTTGTTGTGAACTTTCGGTTCATATATATAAGAATTAATTAATGTATATTATGTATTAATTTGAAATTAGCTATAAAAATAAATGGGAATGACATTCAAATGGTTAAATATTAGTCAAAATAGATTATTAAGGGATTAGTAAATATACAGTTCTTATTTTTAGAATTTTTAACTAAATCCATTTTCTCTTTTTATATAGTTTAGATTTAAGAGTAAAGTTCTCATATTAAAACCATCATGGTCTTTTTGATATGTTGCAATAAAGCTAAAAACTGATAATATGAACAAAATAATTAATGGGTATAAATAAGATTGAAAATTATTTGAGGACTGTGACAACCCGTACTTTCGGTCATTTCTCGACACAATTTATGCCTCATTATTTCAACATTTATAGTAAACTTGGTTTACTTGTTTCAAATTTATCGCGTAACCTTAAAGGTTTAGCGGCGAATTCATGATCATAACATCACGTACATTTCATATGGACTAAGATTAGTCTACATTTCATTGACATCATTTGCATCTCATTAGTTCATTCACGACATTTCATTTCACATTTAACGTAATTTTTATATTTAATAAACGTTATCGCGTGAGTTATTATTTTGTATATTTAATCCGTTACTTTCAAAAATGATCCGATGTATTTTTAAACTTACATTTAGTTCATAAAACTATATTTTAGTTTTCCTAGTGTTTCAAATTTATTTGGTATATTAATCGTTAAAGTTAAATTATTACGTCGTTTTCTTAAAATTATCGATAATTATTTTATCACCCAAATTTCACAAGGAAAGTATTTTTACAATTTTATTATCTCATTACATTCTATTTTGAACTATTAAAACTTACTTGTACCAAAATCTCCATTTACCTTTACTTATACATTTTCTACACTTTTACTTATACATTTTATCAAATTATACACAAAGTATATACAAGTAAAAGTTTATAAAAAAAAAAAAAAAAAAAAATATCTTAGTCCCTCCCCTTGGCGACCAAGGGAGGGTGTCATAAATGAGGTATGGTTTGTGATTGCTAATAATTTTACTCAACATAAAAGTCTTACTTCACTCATTTTCTCATTCTCATTCATTTTCATTTCAAAGTGTTAGAAAAAAATCCTCTCTCTTCTTTCTTGCTTCTCAAACCGGTCATACATCAAGAGCAAGGGATCAAAATTTTCAAGTTCAAGTGTATTTACAATCTAGTTTATACTCTATATAAGGTTTTGAAATAAAAACCAAGAGTATTTAGGCTAATCCTTGTTACTTTCACCTCATCATTTTCACTTGTAAGCATGTTTTATCATTTTCATGTTTCCTTTTCATTTCATATTCATCTTTTCATTTTTGGAGCAAGTATGCATGATATGTGATTTATACCATTTTCATGATTTTTTGAGTTATATATATATATATGGTCATCCTATAAATATCCCCATGGTATTCTTTGGTCTTGATGGTGATTAGGAACCCATGACACCCTAAGAAGGTGTATGGTAGGATTAGATTAGCTTTGGAGTTGATTTGAAGGGATTAGAATAGGTTTTGTCCGAGAAAAACTATTTTCGATAACTATATATTTATGTTCTGTCCTTATTTCGATTTTCGGAAAAACCTACTGTTGGTACGAAACTTTGGCCTTGATATTTAGAAAATATACTTTAAAAGCGAATCCGTGGCGCTTGAGCGGATAAAAGCGGACTTATAACGAAGAAGTTATGGATTTTTAAAGTTTGACGACGAAATATTATTTTCGAAATTTTCACAAACTGTTTTACATTGTTTGGGTCAAAAGCAGCCTTAAGCTTCACAAATTATTTCGACTAGTCAAAAATATATTAGTTTACTTGATCGAAGCTAAGGACATATTATCGTGAAAGCGGTTTGAAACGACAAAGATATGCACGTTTTATAAAGTTGCCGTAACTATTATTTTACGAAAAACTATATTATTTTTACGTTACAAGTGTTACATTAGTTTATAACGACCATGTTTGCGGCTGTTTTAACAAGGTTGTGAAACTTTTGGAGCGAAATGTCTTCTAGTAAAATCAAGTTCACCGGCCATATTTTTCAAAACAACAAGCCGTTTGTAAAGCGGAGTTATAGTAAATTAATTACGGATGTTCAAACTTGGCGAAACTCATTTTACGCACAACAATTAGCCAAAACCACTATCTTTAACCCTTATTATCTTTATGATCGAGACCTTTTGGACGAAAACTCTGAACTGAAACTTCTAGATATCGATACAAACTTTCCAAAACCGTCGAGTTCGTTCTCTAACGATCGGCGTACACCATTTTACGACTAGTTTTCCAAAGCCATTTTGTTAATTTCATGAAAATTCCGGCGACATTGTTTTGCGACGAAAAGTGGTAATTTCACCAAAAATCATTATAAAACCATTGTAGGATGACATTTTGGCGTAAAACTTGTAAAGTGATTTTGAAGGGTCAAGGCGTCAAAAGAGTATTTTTCGACGACAAGTAATATTTTAAAACTCATGAAATGGTATAAATAACATCTGAAGTGCATGCATAACATTACATTGCAACTCATGACATATCATATCATTCGTAATAGGTCCCGGTTGACGCATTACATTATACCTCGGTGTACTCACTTTTGCCATTATTCCGGTTTACCAAGTGAGTTTTCATAGCCCGTTTACATGCTTTCGATTATTTTCAAACCGGGGAGAATACATTGCACTACATTTTTTTATACGATACCAAGTATGTTAAATTCATTACATTGCTTAAGTTACCGCATTTGCCAATTTGAAAGTCCCATTACACGAACATGAACCGTTAATCTTTGAGCGAGGATGAGTGGATAGATCTATCGAGGTGGCGCCTCCATCCGGGTTGGTGAATCCCAACCGAGCAAACGGATGCATTTCATTTGATAACATTACGGAGTTGTCGGCAAACACTCTGCGGGGCATACATTATTGAGCAGTCTAGTTTGGGGTCATGGGCTTAGAGCAATTGTAACATTATTTTTACGTGACTTGATTGTCATGCACGGTCTATACTTGTGTAGTCGTATAAAACATTTACATAAACCTATGATTTCTCACCAACATTATTGTTGACCTTTTTAGCAATGTATTTTCGAGTGGCGAGGCACTATCATCATGACATGGTTTAGGGACCTACATTTTGAGTCATGGCGTCGACTTACATTATGTACATTATGGTACTTTATTTCAAAAACATCGTTTGGATTTGTAACATATTTGTATTTCCATAAACTTTGTAAACCTTTTGGGACCGATGTTGTACTCGATTGTTTTATGAAATATCCAACGATGTGTTTTAAAGCGACACTTTAGGTCGTTCAATATAACTGTGATGTGGTGCTATGACGATCAATCCCGAAATTCCATTCATTGCAAAAGCAGTAAATTGGGGTGTGACATTGGTACGAGCTACGATTATAGAGAACTAGGTTGCATCATTGACCCTAGACTATAGCTACATTATCATAGCATCTCATCATTTCATCATAGTACATATTCACTTTTCATGCGGATTCACTTACACTTTATTCGAGATTATTTACTTTTATTTCACATCGGTTGTCACAGACATGTCTTGATTCTCACCCTATCACCATATCATCGGACTCTAGCTCGGATGATGTTCCATTAACCCCATCATGGATGATGTTGCATCACATTCCACCGAGATCGTATCTTCCATTGGATCTCTGCGGCCTTCCCACTAGTCATGACCGACCGAGAGGTGAACCCTTGAGGAGGCGAAGTCGCACCCACTCCTCATATTAGCCCAGCTCATAACCCGATACACCTACCACCATCACCACTGCCAGCACCATCATCACCATCTTCATCATATTTTCTTAGGGATCCTTTACCTACGACAGACTTGCCGCCCAAAAAGCGTGCTCGTTTTGATATCCCTACACCACCATCCACTGAGCCCGAGCCACCTGCTAGGTTCGAGTTAGGAGAGTTCTAGGGCCGCGGTGCACGACCTTCTATCGAGGCATTAGGGCCCGTATTGATGCTCGGCGGATCCAGTTGATAGTTTGACACGGCGGTTGGAGGCTGTCGGTAGATAGGATTGAGCCCATTCTTTGAGGAGGTCGAGGGTTTAGTGCTAGGCGGGGTTTGATTGACTTATCTCATCGAGTATTCGACATAGGCGGATAGAGGATAGAGGCGTATAGATGAGTTGAGGCGGGAGATGCCGAGTTGTATGTGAGCCGAGATGACTCGGGATGAGTTCTGAGTCGATCACGGGAGTTATCTTTAGCTCGTGAGAGTATTGTTACTTTGCAGGGTCAGATTAGTGAGATGAGGAGTTTGATTGATAGTTTGACTACTCAGGTTCGTGATCTCCAGGATCGAGCCGTCGGAGCACCATGAGGTGCCTTATGTAGACTTGTATTATGTATAGTTTTGACCATTATTATCCTAGTCACGAGGTGTGTGGCGTAGTTTAAAGAACTTGTTGTCTTTTGGTTGTTGTACAAACAAATGTATCAAGTATTGACTCTACTATGTAGGAATGGTTTTATTATGTATGATATCGGTCCATGTAGGCGAAATTTTCATGTATATTATCCACGTGTGTTGTGATTATATTTGTGATATTTCGTTATTGTTCCGTTGTGATTCCATTTATCTTTATGCATGTTGTGGTTGTGGATATATTTGTATGATGGTTGTTTCTACTTACGAGTTCTCATGATTGTTTCATCTTGTGATTTTGAAGAGTTATGGCACGAAGAAAGCTACAGTTGAAATGACCCAGCAACAATTCGAAGTTAGTGAATGATAGCATTGCTAATGCTCTAAGAGTCGAAAGGAAGCGATGGGGTTCTGCTTTCTTGAGGCCTTGCTCTTCTGCGAAGCCGCTAGACTAGCTCTTGCTCTTGGTAATGCAGGAGGATCAGGGGTTAAGAAATGTTCGTACAAAGATTTCAAAAGTGGCGAACCCACTAAGTTTCGAGTACCGAGGGAGCTACGACCATGGTGCGATGGTTTGAAAAGTTGGAGTCGGTGTTTTGCTTTATAACTGTCCGGATGATAGTAAGGTTAAATTTGCTACGAGCACATTACTCGATGGAGCGTTGTCATGGTGGAATTCCTATGCTCAACCGATTGGGATGGAGAATGCTTTCAAGCTTACTTGGGAGCAATTTAAGGGCTTGGTGACTAAGTTTTGTCCTCGAGCAAATCAAAAAGTTGGAGACGGAGTTCTATGAATTAGTAACGATTGGGTATGATATCGACACTTACATTCGGAGATTCCGAGAATTAGCGCGTTATGCCCGTCCATGGTTTCGATAATGAGAAGTTGCTAGAGGCTTTTATCGGGGACTTCGAGGTGATTCAAGGAGATGTGACATCTTTTGATCCACAAACAATTGAGGAAGCTATTCGGTGACTCGAAGTTGATGGCACAAGTGGTGAAGAGGGTAAATACACCAACACTAACCGAAATAACAACAACAACCCCAACAACCGTTTCAACAACAATAACCGAGCCAACTACAACAACAACAATAGCAACAACAACAAGCGGAGTGGGACAACACTAGGGGTAGAAATGCTACTCAACAACCACCCAAGAGGCAAGAGGTTGCTAAGGTTTATCTTTGGGGTCAAAAGGAAGGAAAAGGATATTCGGGGTTTTGCGAAGTGTAATAGGTGTTTGAGTCATCACAATCCGGTCGATGTCACGATCCATGTGAAAATTGCAAGAAAGTTGGTCACCGTACTAGGGATTGCAAGTCGCCACAAGTTACATGTTTTGGTTGCGGGAACTGGACACTACAAGAAGGATTGTAAGAAGGGAAAGAATCAAGCAAATCCGAATCAAGGAGGTATGGCACAAGGAAGGGTTTATGTCATTGGAGGCGGAGAAGATAAGGAGGACCCGAATGTCATCACGGGTACGTTCCTTCTCAATAATCGTTATGCTTCAGTTTTATTTGATTCGGGTGCCGATAAAAGTTTTGTGTCCACTGCATTTGCACCTTTGCTCAACATTAAACCAACTACACTAGACATATCATACAACGTCGAATTAGCTAATGGTAGCGTAGTTAGCACCAACACCATTGTCCGCGGTTGCACATTCAATTTTCTTAATCATCCCTTCAACATAGACCTCATGCCCGTAGAGCTTGGTAGTTTTGACGTCGTCATCGGCATGGATTGGTTATCTAAGCATCGTGCAAAGATCATTTGTGATGAGAAAGTTGTTCATCTTCCTTATAACGGCGAAACTTTGATTATTCGTGGGGAGCGAAGTGGAACTAGACTTAGTATCATATCGTGCATCAAAGCGGAGAAGTACATAAAGAAAGGTTGTCTTGCTTTCTTAGCCCATGTAACCGAGAAAAGTCGGAGGAGAAGCGACTTGAAGATGTACCTATTGTCCGTGAATTTTACGAAGTTTTCCGAGGATTTACGGGACTTCCACCGCACGTCAAGTAGAATTTCAAATTGACTTAGTGCCGGAGCTGCACCGATTCTTGCGAGCACCGTGCCGTTAGCACCATCCGAAATGCAAGAGTTGTCTAATCAATTGCAAGAACTTCTAGACAAAGGATTCATTAGGCGAGTTCCTCTCCTTGGGAGCACCGGTCTTGTTTGTGAAGAAGAAAGATGGATCCTTCGAATGTGCATAGATTATCGAGAGTTGAACAAGTTAACGGTGAAGAATCGTTACCCACTCCCGAATTGATGACTTATTCGATCGGTTGCAAGGTTCTAGTATTTATTCCAAGATTGATCTCGGTCGGGTTATCATCGACTTGAGTTCGGAAGAGGATATTCAAAACAGCGTTTAGAACACGTTACGGTCATTCGAGTTTCAAGTGATGCCGTTTGGATTGACTAATGCACTGCGGTATTCATGGATCTCATGAATAGAGTTTGTAAACCGTGTTGGACAAGTTTGTTATAGTGTTCATCGACGACATATTGATTTACTCCAAGAGCAAAGAAGAGCACGAAGAGCATTTAAGGACGATTTTAAGGCTACTCAAGAATGAGAAGTTGTATGCCAAGTTTTGAAGTGTGATTTTGGAACCACAAAGTGCAATTTCTTGGTCACATCATTGATAGTCAAGGACTACAAGTTGATCCATAAAGATTGAAGCCGTGAAAGATTGGGCTACTCCAACGAATCCTCTGAAATTCGACAATTTCTAGGACTAGCCGGGTATTACGAAGGTTCATCGAAGGTTTTCAAAGATAGCTAGACCTTTGACCAAGTTGACACGAGAAAAACAAGAAGTGCAGTGGGGAAAGAAACAAGAAGTTGCTTTTCGGTTGTTGAAGCAAAAGCTTTGCGGTCGCCAATTTTGGCACTACCGAAGGCATTGAGAACTTTGTTGTATATTGCGACGCTTCGCATAAAGGACTTGGGGCTGTTTTAATGCAAAATGAGAAGGTGATAGCGTATGCTTCTCGACAACTTAAGACTCATGAGAAGAATTACACCACTCATGATCTCGAGTTAGGAGCCGTAGTTTTGCGCTCAAGATTTGGAGACACTACCTCTACGGTACAAAGTGCAGTGTTTACCGACCACAAGAGTTTGCAATATATTCTTGATCGAAGGAGCTTAATATGAGGCAACGTCGTTGGTTGGAGTTACTCGGCGACTATGATTGTGAAATCAAGTATCACCGGGAAAAGCCAATGTTGTGGTGATGCTCTTAGTCGGAAGAGAGGCCTAAACCTTTAAGAGTTCGATCATTGGGAATGACGATTATTTCTCCTTTACCATCGAAAATCCACGAAGCACAAGTCGAGGCACTTAAGGAGGAAAACCGACCAAGTGAAAAGCTTTATGGTATGCCCGAGAACATAAATGGTTTTGTAAAGAGAGCGGATGGAGTACTATGTTTCAAGGATAGAATGTGGGTTCCATTGTATGGCGGAATACGAAATTGATTATGCATGAGTCGCATAAGTCAAAGTATTCTATTCATCCGAGGATCGGATAAGATGTATCAAGATCTTAAGAAGCTTTATTGGTGGCGAACATGAAAGCGGAAATTGCCACGTCGTTAGCAAATGCCTTACACTCTAAGGTAAAAGTCGAATACCGAAGCCTTGGGTTTACTCCAACAACGGAAATTCCTCAATGGAAATGGGAGCGTATTACGATGGACTTTGTTACGAAACTTCCTAAGACATCGGGAGGTTACGACGCTATTTGGGTAATTGTTGATCGCCTTACCAAGTCACCCCATTTCATACCGATTAGAGACTTATTCCATGGAGCAACTCACTAGACTTTATGTCAAGGAAATAGTCTCGAGGCACGGCGCACCAATTTCTATCATTTCCGAGCGAGATAGTCGATTCACTTCAAACTTAAAATTCATTGCAAGATTCATTCGAACCGATTAGAGATGAGCACGACATATCACCCACAAACCGACGGTCAAAGTGAAAGGACAATTCAAGCGTTAGAAGATATCTTTGAGGGCATGTGTAATTGATTTTGGAAATGGTTGGGCTAACCATTTGCCATTGATAGAATTCTCGTACAACAATAGTTATCACACCGGTATAAAGATGGCACCATTCGAGGCACTCTATGGTCGAAAGTGCCGATCACTGTTTGTTGGGCGAGTAGGAGCGCACAACTTCTTGGTCCGAAATGGTGCGGAAACCACGGAAAAGATAGTTCAAATTCGTGATAGACTTAGAACTGCCGGTCGACGAGAAAAGTTATGCGGATGTTAGGCGCAAGGATTTGGAATTTCAAGTGGGTGACAAAGTTATGTTGAAAGTATCGCCTTGGAAAGGCGTGGTACGATTTGGAAGCGTGGGAAATTGAACCCGAGATACATTGGACCATTCAAGATTTTGAGCCGAGTTGGTCCGGTAGCTTATCGACTTGATCTTCCACGAACTCGGTCATGTGCACAACACGTTTCACGTTTCAAACACGAAGAAGTGTCTTTCGGACGAATCGCTCGTTATTCCATTGGACGAAGTTCACAGCGACAAACTCAACTTTGTGGAGGAACACAGAGAAATTATGGACCGCGAGGTCAAGCGGTTGAAAGCAGTCGTATTCCTATTGTGAAAGTTCGTTGGAATTCTCGACGAGGTCACGAGTTTACTTGGGAGCAGGAAGACCGGATCGACACAAGTATCCTCATCTTTTCACCGACACCGTTAGACCTAACAACGATTGAATTCGGGGACTGAATTCCTTTTTAGATGGTGAATGTGACAACCCGTACTTCGGTCATTTCTCGACACAATTTATGCCTCATTATTTCAACATTTATAGTAAACTTGGTTTACTTGTTTCAAATCGCGTAACCTTAAAGGTTTAGCGGCGAATTCATGATCATAACATCACGTACATTTCATATGGACTAAGATTAGTCTACATTTCATTGACATCATTTGCATCTCATTAGTTCATTCACGACATTTCATTTCACATTATACGCGTAATTTTTATATTTAATAAACGTTATCGCGTGAGTTATTATTTTGTATATTTAATCCGTTACTTTCAAAAATGATCCGATGTATTTTTAAACTTACATTTAGTTCATAAAAACTATATTTTTAGTTTTCCTAGTGTTTCAAATTTATTTGGTATATTAATCGTTAAAGTTAAATTATTACGTCGTTTTCTTAAAAATTATCGATAATTATTTTATCACCCAAATTTCACAAGGAAAGTATTTTTACAATTTTATTATCTCATTACATTCTATTTTGAACTATTAAAACTTACTTGTACCAAAAATTTCCATTTACCTTTACTTATACATTTTCTACACTTTTCTTACATTTTACTTAATTATACTCAATATATATACAAGTAAAGTTTATACAAAAAAAAAAAAAAAAAATAAAAAATATCTTAGTATCCTCCCCTTGGCGACCAAGGGAGGGTGTCATAAATGATTGGTATGGTTTGTGATTGTAATAATTTTACTCAACACAAAAGTCTTACTTCACTTCATTTTTTCTCATTCATTTCAATCATTTCACAAGTGTTAGAAAAAAATATTTCTCTCTTCTTTCCTTGCTTCTCAAAACCGGTCACCACATCAAGAGCAAAGGGATCAAAATTTTCAAGTTCAAGTGTATTTACAATCTAGTTTATACTCTATATAAGGTTTTGAAATAAAACCAAGAGTATTTAGGCTAATCCTTGTTACTTTCACCTCATCATTTTCACTTGTAAGCATGTTTTATCATTTTCATGTTTCCTTTTCATTTCATATTCATCTTTTCATTTTTGGAGCAAGTATGCATGATATGTGATTTATACCATTTTCATGATTTTAGAGTTATATATATATATTGGTCATCCTATAAATATCCCCATGGTATTCTTTGGTCTTGATGGTGATTAGGAACCCATGACACCCTAAGAAGGTGTATGGTAGGATTAGATTAGCTTTGGAGTTGATTTGAAGGGATTAGAATAGGTTTTGTCCGAGAAAAACTATTTTCGATAACTATATATTTATGTTCTGTCCTTATTTCGATTTTCTGGAAAAACCTACTGTTGGTACGAAACTTTGGCCTTGATATTTAGAAAATATACTTTAAAAGCGAATCCGTGGCGCTTGAGCGGATAAAAGCGGACTTATAACGAAGAAGTTATGGATTTTAAAGTTTGACGAAAATATATTTTTTCGAATTTTCAATAAGCTGTTTTACATTGTTTGGGTCAAAAAGCGAGCCTTAAGCTTCACAAATTATTTCGACTAGTCAAAAATATATTAGTTTACTTGATCGAAGCTAAGGACATATTATCGTGAAAGCGGTTTGAAGCGACAAAGATATGCGTTTTTATAAAGTTGCCGTAACTATTATTTTACGAAAATCTATATTATTTTTACGTTACAAGTGTTACATTAGTTATAACGACCATGTTTGCGGTTTTTTTTAACAAGGTTGTGAAACTTTTGGAGCGAAATGTCTTCTAGTAAAATCAAGTTCACGGCCATATTTTTCAAAACAACAAGCCGTTTGTAAAGCGGAGTTATAGTAAATTAATTACGGATGTTCAAACTTGGCGAAACTCATTTTACGCACAACAATTAGCCAAAACCACTATCTTTAACCCTTATTATCTTTATGATCGAGACCTTTTGGACGAAAACTCTGAACTGAAACTTCTAGATATCGATACAAACTTTCCAAAACCGTCGAGTTCGTTCTCTAACGATCGGCGTACACCATTTTACGACTAGTTTTCCAAAGCCATTTTGTTAATTTCATGAAAATTCCGGCGACATTGTTTTGCGACGAAAAGTGGTAATTTCACCAAAAATCATTATAAAACCATTGTAGGATGACATTTTGACGTAAAACTTGTAAAGTGATTTTTGAAGGGTCAAGGCGTCAAAAGAGTATTTTTCGACGACAAGTAATATTTTAAAACTCATGAAATGGTATAAATAACATCTGAAGTGCATGCATAACATTACATTGCAACTCATGACATATCATATCATTCGTAATAGGTCCGGTTGACGCATTACATTATACCTCGGTGTACTCACTTTTGCCATTATTCCGGTTTACCAAGTGAGTTTTCATAGCCCGTTTACATGCTTTCGATTATTTTCAAACCCACGGGAGAATACATTGCACTACATTTTTTTACGATACCAAGTATGTTAAATTCATTACATTGCTTAAGTTACCGCATTTGCCAATTTGAAAGTCCCCATTACACGAACATGAACCGTTAATCTTTGAGCGAGGATGAGTGGATAGATCTATCGAGGTGGCGCCTCCATCCGGGTTGGTGAATCCCAACCAGCAAGCGGATGCATTTCATTTGATAACATTACGGAGTTGTCGGCAAACACTCTGCGGGGCATACATTATTGAGCAGTCTAGTTTCGGGGTCATGGGCTTAGAGCAATTGTAACATTATTTTTACGTGACTTGATTGTCATGCACGGTCTATACTTGTGTAGTCGTATAAAACATTTACATAAACCTATGATTTCTCACCAACATTATTGTTGACCTTTTAGCAATGTATTTTCGAGTGGCGAGGCACTATCATCATGACATGGTTTAGGGACCTACATTTTGAGTCATGGCGTCGACTTACATTATGTACATTATGGTACTTTATTTCAAAAACATCGTTTGGATTTGTAACATATTTGTATTTCCATAAACTTTGTAAACCTTTTGGGACCGATGTTGTACTCGATTGTTTTTATGAAATATCCAACGATGTGTTTTAAAAGCGACACTTTAGGTCGTTCAATATAACTGTGATGTGGTGCTATGACGATCAATCCCGAAATTCCATTCATTCATATTCGCAAAGCAGTAAATTGGGGTGTGACAAAAATGGGTTTTTTAAATTGTTGGGATTAATCTCATCCATTAGATCAAATAAAAATGGAAGGTGGAGATTGATCCCTTGGTATGTAAAGAATCTTTTGTCCTCAAAGGATCTTAAATCGTAAAATAACTCTCCTCTATAAATAAAGTCATTTTGTGGATTAAATATCTCTACTAAGTATAAAACAAAAACGATTTTGCTTAGAATTAAAAAAAAAAATTAAAAGTGAGTAATGTTTTAATACTCAAATACTTTTTTAAAACTTAAATACCCATACAAAAATTCAAATAATGTTGCTTTAATGAATTAGTTAGCTGAACAATGTTCTTACCCAAATTAAAAAAAAAAATGTTTGACAAAATTTTTCGAACTTAGTTTCTAAAAAACAGAGAAGTTTTGTTTGTATTTAATCACAAATATTATAATTTCTAAAATTTCATCCACAAACTCTACTATAAAAACACCAAAAGCAAGTTTATTATTATTGTGATAGATCATAGTTTATAGTTCATAAGCGATGAAAATAAATAACTACAATATTACAACTATAATTGTTTGCCGCTATAAATATTTGTTACTTTATACGAGTTGTCTTCTAGCAAATTAAAGAGGTGTGATGTAAATTTAAAAAAAAAAAAAAAAAAAAAAAAAAAAGCGAACCATGAAGTGAGAAACTACCGGAGATGAAATCAGCAAGCGAGAAAGATGAGGGTTTACTGGTGAGAGAATATATAATATTTAATTCAAAATCACATTATAGGAACATAAGGCTATGCACAATAGGATGTTGAGTGATTCGGTTGACCTTCGGTAGCCCTTGGTCACACCGTTGTGGCAACTTGGTCGAGCTCGGTGGTCGAACGATTTTTTGAGAATCTCGGTCAAAAATTCGACTGAGTTTATAACTTACAAAATATGTGTTGCAAAGTATTTATTATTATTTTTTTAAATTCGTTGTTGTGGATACTTGATCGTCTGAAAGTCGCCAGAGAAAGAAAACTGATGTGGCAAGCAAATCAAGATCGTCTTGAGTCACCATTGTGCATAGTCTAATATACAAACAAACACACAATTGTCCATGTTTTAAAAAGGAAGCACAAAGTGAGAATTTTTAAGTATTGTTATTATTAGATGACACATCTTTACTTTCACTTGCAACAAATGTTCTTTTTAAGTATTGTTATTATTAGAAAGAGATCTGTAAGTTGGAAACATAAAACGTAAAAAATACAGAGTAAGAAAGTTTATAATGAATATGATAGTTTAAAAAGTGAACTATACGAAAATTTGATAAATAGTAATGTTAAATTTATATAAATGAACCATTTGGTTCACTTTTATCATGTATTTAATCAAATGTTGGTGTTAGTTCTTGTGTGTAGCGCACTGACTTGTATTACATGTAATTTTGGATGGATAATACAGACTCTATAGATGTAATCTATATACATTTAAAACGCAATAGGTAACTAACAAAGATGAGTATTTGGACTCGAATTCGGGTACTGTAAACGGTACCGAATTTCGATACATGGTATTGAACCGGTACCATAAATTGAGCAAAAAAAATTCGGGACTATTAAAAAAAAGAAAAAAAAATGGAATTTGAGTAGTCATGTTTTTTAATAAAATTGGCTGACAAGTTAAATCTTCCTTCTCTAGCTTCCTCTTTTCGTCTCTTGCCAAGAAGTGGTGCTGAAGAAGATCAATATAACAGTTTAATCTCTTTTACTGATGGAATCCTTCTTCCTCAGGTTCAAGATAGATGGGTGTGGCCTCTTAATGGTTCAGGTGATTTCTCTGTCAGTTCGGTTTGAAATTATATCGATGGTATTTATTTACCGAGATTGGACTCTCCTTCTCGTTGGGTTAACTTGGTCCCTATCAAGTCTTATATTCTTGCATGGAAGATCTGCATGAATGGTTTGCCTACCAGGTCTAACCTTTCTTCTCGCGGTTTGGATATCCCTTTGATTTTGTGCCCAATTTGTGATGAAACTGCTGAAACTACTTCGCATACGTTCTTCTCATGTGTCTTAGCTTGTGACATTATGTCTAAAGTGTTTCGATGGTGGGAGCTTGATCCCTCTTTTATCAACTCTTATGTTGATTGGATGATATGGTTAGACAATATGAGAATTGCCAAGAGTAAGAAGAAAGTTTTAGAAGGAGTCTCCTATGTTTCTTAGTGGCTTTTATGGATGTTTAGAAATCAAACTCTATTTGGAGCTAGTAAGCCGAGAAAAGATCTTATCTTTGATGATATTATTCAATTGTCTTATCTTTGGATTTCGAATCGTTGTAAGTTCAAGATTGATTGGGGAACTTGGATTAAGAATCTTAACTCTATTACGTTGTAATTTCTAGCATCTTGCTAGGTTTTAGTTTTTAATAATATTTGCCGTTCTAAAAAAAATGTTTTTTAATTAAACAACTTATTCAAACACTCAACCCGTTCCATATCAAACAATAGTCATGTAAAACATTAAAAAAAAAATAAAACCAAACATTCAAAAAACCTATTGTGGCAACTATAGAAATGATCTTGCATAATTGTTCGAGATTTTCTTTGATAAGTTAGAAGCATGTTTTATTTGCATTTATTTTTTGTCTTTAGCCCATTAACTTGTAATACAATGTGCATAGATAATACAGACTCTATTGATGTAAATATGTAATACACTCTTTTGCTTCTCCTGATTTGTGTGCCTATATTGTGTGCATTGATGTAATACAATTGTGCATAGATATTGCTCTTGTGTATGAATATGCAGATTACATCTATACAATATGTGGATTACATCAATATTTTGTGTACAAAGTTTCTTACTTTAATAAATCTTGCACACACTAAATTTTATTAAATACACACATACACACACATATATAGACACACAAATCAGGAGAAGCAAAAGATTGTAGAGATGGGTTTAGGCAACGCGTTCACCATTTGGTTCATAGTGGTTCTAGCCACGTCAAGCCAAGTATGTACACTCGGTTTGAGTCCTCAGCCCAGTGAGTTTGCATCAGGCATGGCGGCTATACGAAGGTTGGGTTCTCAAATTAGTCCAAATATATTGTGCTTCGAATATCAGGATGAAGATTGTAACGATGAAAAGTGTTTAACAACTTGCAAGTTTGTGAATCACGCTGAAGGAAATTGTGATTCTCAAATTGGTACAAAAGTATGTTGTTGCAGAAAAAAACAGGTTTAATATTCAAAGATGTGGAAGAATTTTATTTCTTATGAAATAAAATATAAGATCATATTTTGTATCGATATTGGTTTATATCTTTTCTTGTTTAATCAATCCTTTAATAAATTTGACTGGATATCAATAGTAGAAAAAAGTATATCAACGAACCAACATCATCATGTTTGTGAGTTATGAATGTTAATGAAAATTACGGATGGTGCTTGATATACGGAGTACTATCTTTTAAAGTACTAGTATAACTTTTAATATAAAAATGTCTGCTTAATCAATATTTATCTCATATTTATCATATATACAATAAATCAATCTTAGCTATTTATTTTTATCAAATTAATAATAAAATCATTTTCCACTCTTTTTTAAAACAACATGTCTTGCAAACGGTAAATCTTCAAACTATAAAAAATATACCATCGCAACGAGAATTAGATTATATTTCTATAGACATGCACTTCTTTATATTTTCGACAAACTTTTTTTTAAAAAGAATTCCGCCCAGAAAAATTACATATGATTTGTAAAATCATATATAATTTTTAAAAATCACATGTGATTCGATTTTTATAAATCACATATGATTTTTTTCAAATCATATGTGATTTATAAAAATCGAATCACATGTGATTTTCACAATGCATATATGATTTTTACGGGCGAAATTTTGAAAACAAATTGTCAAAAATATATAAGTGCATATCTATAGAAATATAATTTAATTCTCGTCGCGATAGTATGATTTTTTCTCGTATCGATTAACGGTTTGCGAGATATTTAATTTTTAAAAAAAGGGTAAAAGTTGTGTTTTTTTTTTTGTTTTTTGTTTTTTTTTTTTTTAATAAATGACTATGATTGGTTTATTGGATCTATAGTAAATTTGAGATCTATATTGAACTTTTGCCATTAATCGTATTTGTACATGATATGTTGTTAACGAGTTATATATGTCCGCGCGTTGCAGTGTGTACAACAACACTCATTTTTGTAACTACGAAATTAGTACTCAAGGTAGTGTCATATTTCACGTTTCATCCATGGACATATTATACCCCCAAGGGGGCTGTTCTTAGTTTCGTGAGATGTCAAAAAAGATCATTGTGAATCTCAAATTTTTATAAAGTCAATGAACTAATCCTAACGATCTATTTTTTGATCAAAACAAAAATTCCCACTTTCATCTTTTTTCAAAAAAAATAAATATACAACAAACCGTTAACCGTTACGTGAAAAAAAAATATACCATCACGACGGGAATTAAATTATCTTTTTATAGAGGGGCACTTGTATATACTTTCGACTAACTTTATTTTTGATTTTTTTTGTAAGTGTTGAAATTTACATCGGAAAAATCACAAGTGATTTGTTATTATAAAACCATATGTGATTCATAACATATAAATCAGAGATTTTTCCAGATACAAATTGTAACATTAAAATAAAACTCGAAAAAAAAAGTTCGTCGAAAGTATATCGAAGTGTCCGTCTCTTGAAAGATAAAAATATTCTCGTCGCGATGGTGTATTTTGGTGGTTTAACGATGTACCGTTTGTAAGATATTTTATTTTCAAAAAATGGTGGAAAGTTGTTGTTTTGTTTTTTTTTTTTTTTTTTTAATGAATGGCTCGGATTGGTTATTGGGTCTATAAAGATTATTTGGTTTATATTGATCTCAACTCTTCAGTGACTTTGGTTCCAATCTTTTAAGAGCCAATGACTTAAATGGATCAAGAAAAAAAAAATTATCCACTGCACATACTAGGCCTGAGCATCGGTCCAAAATCAACCCGAACCGACCTGAACAGACAAAATCGAAAACCGAAAATCATAAAAAACCTAAACCGAAACTGAATTTGGTCAGTTCGGTTCGGTTTTATGTCGGGTCCGTCGGTTCGGTTCAGTTTACGTGTGTTTGTGCATGTTTTTGTCGGTTTTGGGTCGGACCGAACCGAACCGAACCGGCCCAAAACCAAAAATCATAAAAAAACCAAAACCGAAACCGAACCGAAGGGTTGTCGGGTCGGGTCGGTTTTGTCGGTCCGGTTCGGTTTTGAACCTTCCACGCTCAGCCCTAGCACATACCATGATCTATATTTTTTTTGGGGGGGCGGACTTTTTTTTTTGCTCGACTCTACTATAATATTGCTCGACTCCACTGTTGGGAAAAAAGTTGAGCCGTCTAAAGGCCTCAATTTTTTTTTTTTTTTTCTTCTATTTAAGTAATAAAGGCATCTTTTAGTTTTTTTTCATCATAACTAGAGTCACGTATTGCTTACGACATTCACATTTTTAGATCTTAGCATTGTGTAGAGAAGTCTATCTTTTAAAGTCATTTGCATTTTTGTTTAAGCACACCTAAGTGTGATAGGAAAAGTGAAGTGCAAATGCAAGGATAATGATGTTTAGGTACATAGTCAATTATATCGCTATCTATCATTGGTTAATAACTCATGATGTTGACACAATGCACCTCCTATTGCTTTTTACAGAAATATTCATGCACGAGAGTGTGAAACTAATTAGTTTGTGGAAATTTTGTTGAGATGTTAAATCATCTTACATTCATACGTTTTTATACGAAAAGCCTGGTCGTCATTTCATCAGGTAACTATGTATCAATAATGAATGCTCAATAATTCAAAATGGCTTGAAAGAAATGCATAGTCCATTATTAGGTATAAGCATCATATCATGTTGGTAGTCGAGCCGTCCTTTCAGTTGCTGCACTTGCAATCCCTCTCATGAAACATCATATCATATATGCTGGTTGTGGTGCGAGTATTGCGGTAAAGGTGGATCGTCTTGTCAACTTTGAGTCTTTGTTTTCAATAACGCATTTAGAATGTATCTTTGTCACGACTTATATCCTATCGGTTCCTTGAAGATAATTTGCAAGCATATAGCGCAAGACATTATATACTAATGGGCTTATAGCAATTAAGAACTTTGCATGGTGCGCCAAATGTTACCCTTAAGTGGCTTATCTAAAAGTAAAGCTTTATAATTTGTTTTATTTTGTGTTATAAAATTGCGATGCTTTGACGATTTAGTGTTTTGATATTTAGTTTTAGCATGAGTGGTATGATGCCAAAAAAGCAGGTTGGTGTCAATTTCCTTTGAACCGGTAACTGTTAAATTTTGGGGTATTAATATGTGGCAAACATGTCACTCTATCAATTGCTAATGGCTTTCAAGTTGTGATCTTTGCAGGGATATTACAGGGGTTAATCATGGACAAAGCATAAATGATTTAAAGTTCCAAGATGGTTCATTTCTGCTGAAGCCTTTCTTGTTTCTGCTGATGAGTCATTTATAGCCGTTAGAGGGGTCTTAGTGTATCTTTATCTCCTATTTAATAAGTCCCTTAATCTATGGTTAGAGATAACTGTGAGTGCAGTCATTGTCTCACATTCTTTTCTTATCTGATCATTTCATTGATCTTGTCTTCTCTTTGTATTTGTATGATTATTGTCTCATTGACATTAATCTAATCTTATAACACTTTGGATACTATTGTTGATTAATCTAAGTGACTATTGAGGCTTAGGTTTGAATAAAGGTTCTATTGTTTATCTTGTGTTCTTGATACTTTCGTACATGGTATCGAGCTTGAGCTCATAGTCATTATTGATTCTACATCCAAGGGTTTCTTTGTGGAAACTTGGGAGATCTCTTGACAACAACGTGGTGGTTTGTGGTTATTGCTATTGGCATAATCACTAGTTATTTCTTATTGTGATTTGTTCTTTCCGCGCATATTGCTCTGTAAGTCTAAATCTAATCTCTTCTTCAAACAAAGCAAGACTTAAGTCTTTGTGGGTGCAAGCGGGTAAACTAACATCTTGATCGCCACCTCACAGGTGGTATGAATACTGCTACGGTTTACCCTAGTTCACGAGCTTGGTGCTTGTTGTTTCTTAATTACAAAGTCTTATTTATTTCTTTATCATCTATCGCTCTTGTTTTATTTCATCGTACTTTTGTCTATCTTATTATATCTATCATCTTATTGGTTGTATTATGGCTATTGGTGATGATAATATTGGTGGTGGTGATTCTTCCACTGAGAAAAGCTTATCCTTTGGAGATGCTTTATATTTACACCCCAATAACGCAAATGGTACTCCCATTATTACTATCAAACTCACTGGAACTAAAAATTACAAAATATGGAATATGGCCATGACCTTTGCCTTAAGGAACCATAATAAGTTAGGGTTTATTGATGGTACTTGCATAAGAGATGATTCGAACCCTAGTCTTGCTAATCAATGGGATACTTGTAACTCTGTTGTGGTTACTTGGATTCTTAATTCTCTCCACGAATTATTTGCTAGTGCTATATATGCTAAAAGCGCTTATGAAATGTGGAATGATCTTAAAGATACCTATGATAAGGTTGATGGTTCACTATCTTTAATTTGCATAAAATATAAACTCTCTTAGTCAAAATGGGTCCTCTCTTGCCGATTATTATAACAACCTTAACTCTTTATGGAAACAATTTGATTGTATGATTAGCTTGCCTCCTTGCACTTGTGAGGCTGCAAAACATTTTGAAAAACACAATCGACTAATCAAGTTAATGCAATTTCTTATGGGTCTTGATGACTCCTATGTTCCCATCGAAGCAATATTTTAACGAGATCCTTTGCCTAATGTCAAAGCGCTTTCTCTGTTGTATACGGAGAAGAATCTCACGAAATGTTTCATCGGGAATAGCTCGCTAAACCCAATGCTACTGACCTTTCTTTAAAAACTTCGATGGTGGAAAATTTTTGATAACAAAAAGGATTTAACAACAATTTTAAAAGTTACGGTTTTAATGCGGTGTAGACTCAAACAACAGAGGACCAAACATGAATCTCAAATGTACTAACGCAAAAACACGGTCACCTGTTGATAGATGTTATGATCTAGTTGGTTATCCTGCTTTGGATATGTCAAAGGAATTTTAATCCTAAACCCTTCGGTGGTAACAACGTTTACGACACTAATCTTTCCATCGATAATGGAGCTAGCAACTCTCACATCTCTTTGTCTAATGAGCACTCTCCGAATTATGAGTGCAGCTTAATGACAACAATGTGTCTTCGCTAATGCCAACGTAGCGGTAAAAAAATTTCGTGAACCTTCTTTAATGGAAGTGTCAAGTTTAACATAAACTTTGATAAATTCTTTAACAACAATACTAAAACCTTATCTGGAAGCATAAGTCTTGGTTGGATTGTTGACTGCGGTGCAAATCGACACATGACATTTCGCAAAATTTTTAATTAATGTTGTTGACATTTCAAATCTTGGTCTAACCGTTGGTCATCCCAATGGTACTCAAGCCTTAATTACTAAAATTGGTGATTTAAAGGTCAATAATGACCTAACTCTCTTTGATGTTACGGTTGTTCACGAGTACAATGTCGGTCTGTTGTCTGCTTCATAAGATTGCTAGAGACAATAAAATGTTTGTTGGCTTTAATGAATCTAATTGCTATATACATGATTTACATCAAAAAGGATTGTGGGATTGGTAAACAATGCAATGGGTTATATATGTTTGATATTGATTCCACATGTAAGATTGCTTCTAATAAGCGCATTTACATTTGTCGTGTTTCTAGAAATCTCGGCATCAAAGACTTGGTCATCCTACGACCAAGTCCTACATATACTTAAACCACACTTAATTTTGATGGAACCTCGAATCGACCATCTTTGTGATACTTTCAATAAAGCTAAACAAACCAGGGAACCATTTCCTTTAAGTGAACATAAATCAACTAAAATTGGTCAACTTGTTCATCTAGATGTATGGGGACCATATAAAGTCACTAGCAGAGATGGTTACAAATATTTTTTGACCATTGTTGATGACTATTCTAGGGCATTCTGGGTTTATATGCTTAAGGGAAAGGATGATGTTTATGTTTCCATTGTTAACTTTACTCATATGCTATCCAATCAATTTGAACACAATGTTAAGATATTCAGAAGTGATAACGGGACAGAATTTGTCAATAACAAACTTCAACACTTCTTTCATGAAAAGGAAATTTTACATCAAACCTCTTGTGTTTATACACCTCAACAAAATGGTATTGCAGAAAGGAAACATAGGCATCTTCTTAATGTGGCTAGATCCCTTATGTTTCAGGGGGAATTACCTCTATATCTTTGGCTGAATGTGTTCTAGCTGCTTATGTCATAAACAGGTTACCCTCTTACATGTTGTGCGGAAAGTCTCCTTCTTCCTTGTGTATGGGCATGACCCTTCACTCTCTCTCCTTAGAGTCTTTGGTTGCTTATGCTATGCCACCATTCTCAACATCTCGATAAATTTGGTAGTAGATCCGAAAAAGTGTCTTTATTGGCTATTCAAATGAGAAAAAGGTTACAAACTCTTGAGCTTAGAAACAAAAATATCTTTTATTCGGAGATGTCAAATTTTATGAAGCTGTTTTCCTTTAAAATGAAAATTCTTTGTCAAAACCTTTTGTTGAAACTTATATGCCTAAAGATCTAAATCATAAAAATTTCTTTGACTCACAAATAAGTCCCAATGATGAAGGAGAGTGACATCCTATGATGATGGCACTGTGGTAAGTCATCCTACTAGGATTGATGAACCGGTTGCAACATCTATAGATGATAATACACACCACGAGGGCACCATATCTCATGAATCACATCCTGCCGATGCATCTTGATTACATTGATACATCACCTAATTACCGAACAAGAAAGAGGCTTGCCGACCACTCTTTGTTAGAAGGTCAACGAGTCTCTAAGTTGCCCGATAATCTTAATGACTTTATTGTAGAAGGAAAAGTCAAATATGGTGTTGAAAAGGTTGTTAATTACTCTAATCTTAACAAAGAAAATTACTTGCTTTGCTTCTAGTCTTAATAAAAGTATTGAACCTACACATATGAAGAAGCTATTCTTGATAGTAATTGGGTTGATGCTATGAACTCTGAAATTGAGGCCTTAGATGAAAACCATGCTTGGGATATAACTGATCTACCTCCTAATAGAACTCATATTGGTTACAAATGAATCTTTAAAATCAAATATAAAGCCAATGGTGAAGTTGATAGATACAAGGCTAGATTAGTTGTTAAAGGCTATAACCAAAGAAAAGGAATAGACTATGATGAAACCTTTTCTCCTGTTGTGAAAATGTCTACTGTTAGATGTCTTATTGCCTTAGTTGTAAAAAACAAATGGCCTCTTTTTCAACTTGATGTTAATAATGCTTTCTTGTATGGAGATCTTGATGAGGATATCTATATGACCATCCCAGGGGTTACGTAATGAGAACAATAAGAATAAAGTCGTAAACTTGTGAAGTCTCTATATGGCCTAAAACAAGCTCCCGGAAATGGAATGAAAAACTTGTCGGTGTCTTAAAGGAAAATAATTTTGTTCAATCATCAATGATCATTCTTTGTTCACCAAAAGCAGAGAATAACAAGTTTATTGCTCGCTTGTTTATGTGGATGATATAGTCCTCACTTGAAAGCGTATTGATGAGATAAACCTATTCAAAGAGTTTCTAAAATCAAAATTTCATATCAAAGACTTGGGAAACTTAAAATACTTTCTTGGTATTGAGGTTTTAAAAGCGGGAATGATATTTGTCTCTCCCAAAGAAAATCTTGTCTTGAACTCCTCAAAGAATTTGGTCTTCTTGGTGCAAACACATGTCCACTCCTATGGAACCCAACTCGTCCTTCCATACATTCCCACTGCTGATGATCCTTACTTATCAACATCACTGGCTATCGAAGTTACTTGGGAAACTTATCTATCTCACCCATACAAGACACGACATCTCATACTCGGTTCATTATGCAGCACAATATATGCATTCTCCTTTAAAATCTCATCTAGAATGTGCCCTCAATGTCTTGAGATATCTAAAAGGAGCTCAGGAAAAGGTCTAAGGTACAAGTTCACAACGAAAATCATCTTGAAGGATATAGTGATGCAGATTGGACTAAATGCAAGAAAACCGGAAAATCTATCACGAGTTATTGTGTTTTCTTTAATGATTGTTTGATCTCATGGAAAAGTAAAAACAAAATACTCTTTCAAAATCTTCCACGAGCGAGTATAGATCTATGTCTCTGCTGCTGTGAAATCATATGGATTCAAAAATCTTAAAAGATCTAAAGTTGATATCAATCTCCTGTTAATCTCTTTGTGATAACAAATCGCTTTACAACTAATTTGTCAATCCTGTTTTCCATGAAAGATCAAAACACTTTGAGATTGATGTTCACTTCATCGGGAAAAAATTGCAAGAGGTGTTATAAGTGCCAAAAGATTGGCTCTTCAAACCAAACTACGGACATACTTACAAAAACCTCCCTGTTTATCAGCATAGATTTTTAAATTGATATTGTTTGATATGTTTGCCCATCAGATTAAGGGGGAATGTTAAATTTTGGGGTATTAATCTGTGGCAAACATGTCACTCTATCAATTGCTAATGGCTTTCAAGTTGTGATCTTTGCAGGGATATTACAGGGGTTAATCATGGACAAAGCATAAATGATTTAAAGTTCCAAGATGGTTCATTTCTGCTGAAGCCTTTCTTGTTTCTGCTGATGAGTCATTCATAGCCGTTAGAGGGGTCTTAGTGTATCTTTATCTCCTATTTAATAAGTCCCTTAATCTAGGGTTAGAGATAATTGTGAGTGCAGTCATTGTCTCACATTCTTTTCTTATCTGATCATTTCATTGATCTTGTCTTCTCTTTGCATTTGTATGATTATTATCTCATTGACATTAATCTAATCTTGTAACAATTTGGATACTATTATTGATTAATCTAAGCTGACTATTGAGGCTTAGGTTTGAATAAATGTTCTATTGTTTATCTTGTGTTGCTGATACTTTCGTACAGTAACAAACGCCTTGCCCTCAATCCTAGGTTCAAATTTATTTAACACTAAGCAATGTTTGCTCATGCATCGGAAGAACTAGTCACGAAATATTCGAAAATCAAACAATAAGCAGTATAGCTTTGCCATTTGAGGGTGTGGAGGTTCAAAATGGCATAAATGCCATATAGATGTAAGATGGGTCTGATCTTATGATCGGGTTAGAAGAAGAAGAGAAGTTTGAAATCTTCACATGTTTCTCGGCTTTTATCACAAAAGAAAACATAAACAGATTAACTATAAACATGGTTCCTCTAAAAGAATTGTAGGACCTATGATGATCAACCTAAACACACAAACTATGATGAACAAGAGGTGGGACGTGACGTGAGGTGGATTGGAGAGAAAGCGAGAAATGGAACTATATTATCAAAACACACACTTGTGGCATGCGGTAGAATAGCTGTTGGCTCAAGCCATCACCAATGGCACGAGCCCGACGACGTGAGGACCACACCGGTGGCTGGCTGGTAGCGGATGGCGCCATGGCCACCAGCCCACGCGGTCGGCAATTTCCTTTTCTTTTTTTTTTTCTTTTTGTGTGTGTGTGTGTACACTATGGCACCACTTTACTCTACGGCACCATTTTTTTGCTAGAGTCACCAAATTTGGTGCTATAGGAAAAATGTGCTGAGATGGTACCACTTTTTTTACGACACCACCTACGGCACCAATTGTACCTAGCGCTCTTACAAATGAGCTTTTGTGTGCCTTTAAACTTACTATGGGGCCTCTTCATAGATTACAACACTTAAAAGACTTGCATATTATAACTACTAACATATTAACATACTAGCTTCATAGCCCGCCCGGATGGGCGGGCTAGCTTCATAAAATCAATTGATGTAGTTTAACTTGACGTAAATAAATATTGAATGATGACAAATATTTTAGACACATAAATTGGAACACAAAAATGAAAAAGTTCATGCATTATGTGTAAAAATAAGAATGAAAGGTATGATAACAACTTAATTAGATGATACTTAGTAATATAGACTGAATAAAACTTTTTCATGCACAACGTTTGTTATATACTTTGTGTAGTGTCGTATTTGTAGAAACAAAAACCCTTAGCTACTTTTTTTAGTGTAATATATATAAAAGTTATTTTCACTGTTTAATAAATATAAGTCTATAGTGCTTATTCAAGTACTCGTAATAAAACTTCTTTATAGACGTTTTTTTGTCGAGTTTGTGTAATTGTATTATGTGTAGCAACATGTATGATGTAGTAACATAAAAAACTCAAAAAACCAAATTATATAATCACATTTAATATGATAACATACATTTTTGTATTTCAATGAAAGTAAAAAAATAAAGACACGACCATATTTTCTTTTAAGCAGATACAAGTCATAATTATTACATCTTCTCAAGTGGCAACCATGTATTATTTAAGAGTGTTGATATGCATACCATACTTTATGATTCTTTCACCTCTAAATCACACCAGTGATGCACACAGTACAACATCGCTATGCATAATTGGTGGTGTGCAATTCACTTTTAATGGTGTGCATATCACCCCCATTGTTTAACCACATATTTTGGCGCAAGAATCTATTTCTCCCAATGGCAATTACCGATTATTTGAAATTTCAAAATGATATGCCTTATTGGTTCTAATTTTGTAGTCTCGTAAAAACATGGAAGTCAATTATCTTCCAATTTTAGATCCTATTGTTTTGCATGACTATTTATATCAGTAAAAATTAAACTTTTTAAAGCAAAAATATGAGATATTTGAACCTCAAAGCTATAAATATTGTAAACCTTTTTGAATCACTAATAATAACTTTGTGAATCTCAACTTCATAGTCCTGACATTACAGAACCTCAAAGCTATAAATATTGTAAACCTTTTTAAACATGTAAAAGTGAACCAACACTTAGAATATTTGTTTTAGTTGACGGCCTATTTCCAAATCCTCCGTCACATATACTCCAACCTGATGAATGTGGATGTTGAGCGATCACATAGCTCCATTCCAATTACGTTAAAAGTGAGTTAATAAGCATTTCCGTATGAAATTAATTTACCAAAAAAACTTCATTAGATGAATATAGTCCATAGATGTTATTGGAAAGCTTTAGTGTTGTTGTACTACAAAGGTAATTTCAACGCAACTGATAGGAAACAAAAATACGTAGCCACAAAAACATTTATTCCAAATAAACTCATGGGTCCATCTGTTCGGTACTCCCGTATGACATATTGAGAAGTCTAGTGACAAAACTCACATATGAAAAGCAACAAGGATTGCCCCGAAACCGCCGCGTTGCGGTGGGGCACTTGATATTTATCGGTATACCTGTTTAATATGAAACAGCTGCTGAGACCAGAAACCAACCCAAATTCCTCCCTAGCCTTTTTCAATGATGTTTGAATATCGTCTGTATCCCCTCCCTAGCCTCTTTCAATAGACATATGGCGGTCATAGCGGTCAGTCCTGTAGACTCCGTTTATGCGCGGGATGTTGTTAAACCGATCTTTCTCCTGCAAGGAGACGTTTGCTTGGATAGCTCCTCCCTGGACATAACAGCCATGTAATGCTAGTTAGAGATTGTGGATACGAATTGTGTTGACATACATAGGCAGAAAGATTGTAGATGGAGTAAGTACCTGCTGATCAAGGAGCATGCAACAGAAGAGTACCGACTTTTTGAGTGTTTATTCGTAACAGTCCACTTGCGGTAAACCTTCACATGTATAGCTTTGTTTGTATCAGTCGGTTTTAATGTTGTCAAATCAACCGTCTCATGTCGCACCATCAGCTGTTTCCCTTTGGTTTTAGGCGTTATGGCAACTTGAGTAATATCAGGCATGATGCTGTTAATGTAGATAGCATCTACGTCAAATAACATTAAAGGGAAAACAATAATCTTTTCAGCTAGTCGGTAATAGTTTAGGAAACATCTGAGAGTTTTTGCTTTGACAATAGAGTCTGCATTTGGTCGGTATTCTAAGATGGGTGTTGCAGGTGTGGGTAAGAAAGAAAATGGCATATGTGCATAGTGAATGAAGCATATGATATTAGTAAAAGATGCACCAAATAATTAAGCATATAAGTGGCAAGGAATAAGAAACTGTAATCCATACATCATTTTGAGCAGACGGCATCCCATTGGTGCCACAAATCGATATCGGTTTCAATATTTCCTTTCTCAAGTTGTAGCAGTTCCCGAGTTCGGCCATACAGTTTAGCGCTGATTTGGCATTCTTCAATGCAGTTTCAGTTGAAAGTAGTTTCTTTCATATTTACGCGATATTATAAGAGTCATGAGTATTGCATTTTAGTACTTGCTTGTTTTCTAAGTAGATACCCAGTCTAATAAGCAATCACAACCCATTTTCACCGTTAAGAACTCTTCTATATATACTTGCCGTCACCATTACTGTCAAAAAAGTAATAACAGATTTAACTAATTTAATTGATGGGTGAAAGTGCAGGTTTGCAATTAAAGAAAATGTCAACTGATGTTATTTTCTAACCTGTCCATCCATGTCTTTCATGGCCTCGTTAGCCGATTCATCACTGCCGTAGTTTAGCACCCATCCCAGAGGCAGGAAGTTTCAGACCACAGTTGTCATCCATACGCCTAAAAAAGATGCTTTTATTCAGTTGAACCATCTATATAATGAGCTTTAAACAAAATCACTAAAAAAATAAACCTGTATTGAGTTTCAAAGTTGCACATTGTTCATAAGTCAATATTAAAGCACAATAACTTAATTTATATAAAAGGTCTATCAAAGTTACTGTCAATATTAAAGTTACACGTGCATCTGTTTCGGAGTAGTTGAGGAAACCAAAACTTACAGTAAGCTACCGCAAAATTGAAATATTAACCTCCTGGGATAATCGTTCACCCACGACATGAACACCATCCAATGTCTGAGAAGCTGCATTTTTCGCTCCCTACACATTCATAGCACATCAAAAGTGTAAAAAAAAATACAGAAAAAGGTTCAATTTCAAAAGTTATAATTCCCAAAGTTTAAAGAGTTACCGGCTAAGTGGGCAGTCTAAGAAAAGCTCGCGTGCGCCAAATGTTGTGGCAAAACAGAAAGTATTTCAATCGGCAGTTGATATGATAGAACATATCTAAATGTTCCGATTACTCTTGCGCTTCGTGCAAATAAACACATCATACAGTCACTAAATATAAGCACTTCTATAGAACTACACATGTGTAATTCACAAAAGCAAAGACTCAATTCAAAAACTTGGCTGATCCATAGCGAAATGAAAGTAATACCAAAGATGATGATGATGTCGTCTATTACCATGACCTCCAGTTGCGAACCGATGCACCAAATCAGATTCTCAGTAGTCGGTACGCAAATCCAATTACATTCACTCCTATGCAATACCTACAAAAACCACATAAACATTAAACCAAACAAAAATTGAAAAGTAAGTACAAAATACTTCTGGCCAAAAGATGAAAATATCACAAATGGATTACTTATGCAGTCAGCTTGTTTGTGGTCCAGGTAAGTAACTTCCTTTTCTTACCTTTTTCTAGCTTTCTTTTAGGTTGACCTCACAAAAACCTACATGACGTGAACTTGTAATTAACCACTTTTTAACACTTTCATTTGTTATTTTAGGGTTTAAGCTATTAAATAGCCACGTCTTTCTCAAATGTTCGATATAGTGCACTTGTCTTTTTTTCAACTGGTTAGGTAGTGTATTTTTTTTTACGTGTCGATATGGTACATGTCTTTCTCCAAATCGTGGCTTGCCCGATCACTTGGTTTGTGTGGCGTGGCTTGCCAAGTCAATTAGCTTGCCTACGTGGAAAAAATAAAAAAAAAAAAAAAAAAAAAAAAAAAAATTAATTTGGAAAAAACGTTTAAAAAAAAAACCTTTACGTTTTTTTTAAAGCGAAAAAAAAAATTAATTTTTTAAAAGTTTACGTTTTTTATAAAAAATGAAAAAATTACGTTTGAAATTTTATTTTGAAAATGAAAAAAAATTCTATTTTTTTCTTTTGGAAAAAATTTTCAATATGTTGAAATAGTACAAAAACGAAAGAAAACGGACAAAATGTAAGAATATCTAAAAAAAAGAAAAAAGCAGATAAAAACCGATAAAATCGTACGAAAAACGGACAAAACGTAAGAATAACGGACAAAAATCTAATAAAAATGTAAGAAAATCTAAAAAGAAAAAAAAGATGAAAACCGATAAAATGTACGAAAAACGAGGCAAAACGTAAGAAAAGCGGACAAAATCTAAGAAAATGTCGAAAAAGCGGACAAAAGCGGATGAAAACCGATAAAAGCGTGAAGAAACGGACAAAACATAAGAAAAGCGGATAAAGCGTAAGAAAAAGCGGACAAAACTTTAAAAAGCGAATGAAAGCGGACGGCGTAAAAAGCGGAAGCGGATAAAAACAAGCGAAAGCGGATAAAGCGGACAAAACGGGTGAAAACTATTATTAACGGATGGATAACGGCGAAACTATTATTTGAAAAAGCGTAAAGGTTTTTTTCTAATTTAAAAAAAGCGTAAAGGTTTTTTTTTTAAAGCGTAAATTTTTGAAAAAAAAATAAATTTTTGTTTCAAATTAAAATTTTAATTTTTTTCCACGTAGGCAAGCCAATTGACTTGACAGCCACGTCACACAAACTCAGTGACTTGGCAACCATGTGTAAAGGGTTAAAAAAGAAAAAACACAAAATTCCACGTAAGTTTCGATCTATTTACTTGGCTTGCCACGTATAACGTTTGTGACCATATCGATACGAAAAAAAGTACACTACCTAACCAGTTGAAAAAAAAGTACAGTACCATATCGTAACGTTTGAGAAAGTGCGTGGGTATTTAATAAACAAACCCGTTATTTTATATCAGATTATAAATAAATAACAAACCCAGTGAAGATGGATCAATCGAGCCGGATAAATAGTGGCCACAACAAACACCCCATCCATGAACCAAAAAAACACCCCATCCATGAATTGAATCAAATTACACCAGTCTCATAATTTTCGTCTAAATCTTTTTTCTAGATAGAATCTTGCCAGCATCTTGTTTGTGAATGTTTTATGGCGGTAGAGATGAGTGATGATGTGTTGGATCTTTGTTTGCTAAACACGTACCACTTATAGTTATCAATAGCATCATTGATATCAAACGGTTACAGGCCAGGATAACGGGCCCGGGCATAGCAGGTGGGCTGAAGAGAAAACAGTTAGCCCTAAACGACGTCAATGGGCACCGTTTTGTGTACCCATTTTATATATATAGTAATGGTGCAGACTCAGACTAAAATTCAGGGGTTATAAAAGATACGCCATTAAGCAGCTTTTAAAGAGTTGGCGACATCAATAACAAATCGACAACGGACATCAGCATTGTGAAGACGCTCCATTGCGGTATTGATATAGTCAATGTTGATGAGCTCAATATTTGCTGTTATCTTGTGTTTTGTAGCAAAATCAATCATTTCTGGTGTCTCCTTCATCCCTCCAATCAAACTTCCTCCTACCAGCTTCCTACCTGATATCACAAAACCTTGTTAGTACGCGCCACATACTTGTATCTTCTTATCACATTATTATTCAATGATTAAATTCTGCTCTGAGAAGACAACCACCAATTAAATAAGCTAGTTTAGATAACTGTCACAAGCTCCGAGCTTTTAATAGTAATATAAATACCCTATTACCCTTAGTTAACTGTGTGATTTTTTTGTGTCCTTTTGTGCCAAGCTGTACATGTTTAAGCTACAAATGCAGCTACATTTCCTTCTGTCAAATATATTTTATACAATTGACAACTTCAAAGGCTCACAGCTATAGTACTTAGTTAACTAACTTTGTTGAACATACCCTTTAATTATCAATCACCACATGTGAGTAAACAATTTGGTGACTGATATATTCCATTCATAGCAACAATGACCTCTCTATCCACTTAGCTCAACAAAAATATAGTCTGCATGAACTTTTTGCATTTATTAATAAACATGAGCACAATCATGTAACCAAACACGCATAAGAAGCAAGAAAATGTGTAATAAATAACAGTTATCTTCATTGTATTTAATCTTGGCATGTGTAACAAAGAAAATCGTAAATTTATAACAAAGTGGAATTATATGTACTGAGCAAAATATGTCGTTGAATAAAAGAAGCCAAAATCAAATAATTTGCATCACAAAAAAGTTAAGTATTAATAACATACCACATTTAAGTGGAGTTTATACAAACCTGATTAAACCTCCAGGCTATCCCCAATTTGTCGTTGAAAGGGTAAATATGTCCTTGATGAATTCAGTCCATGGTGGTTGTGGGCATAAAATTGCTTTATATTTGGTAGCACCACGATCCAGTGAGGCCACAACCTGTGCCAAAATACAAAATAAAAAACCAAACAACACTTATACTTATTTACGGTTAAAAAGGCTAATTTTGCAACTTAACTATATGCAAATGGTAAAATTCACAGTTATTTTAAGGTAGCAAGTTTGCCCACTTATGTTTAACCACTAAGCAATGGTCATTTTTACATTGTAGTATGCATGTTGGTTACTAAGCAATGGTCATTTTTACACTAAAGCTAAGCACAAATTGACCACAAATAAGTAAAAAAGACAAAGAATTACATACCTTCGAATTGTTTCAAGAATCGTTGGTTAGACCTAATCATTCGTAATTCTAAACATAAATTGTTATTGATGGATCAAGATTTGATTAATGAGGATTAGGGTTTGTTGCCGTGGTTTTTAGTGTGTTTTTGAAAAGATTTGAAATCTTGAAATATACTCTAGCAAACAATACACGCTCCTCTCATTCAATGATTTTGGAAATGCCCCGTGAATTGGGGAGGCGGTTTAAGTTGAAATGGTGATGGTTCTCGTTGAGTATCACTTAGGGAATGAAATTTATATCACAACTTGTGCCTTGCTCCACTGGTTGGGGTGCTCGTTTTCTGTCCAGCAGCCCAGGGTTCAATCCTCATCTATCACAAATTTTTTTCTTATTTGACCGGAAATTGTGCCATGTCATCATTTCCACCTCATCATATAATGGTCCATGTGATGTGTCATGCTTAGTCTCATATATATGTATAGATTAGATTATCAAGTCTACGAGCCTGATTACCAATCTATTACATTTAATATAACACAACACAAAGTTCGAGAATGACCATTACTTTTTTAATGCTAACAACAATATACAATAAAGTTTATTCGCCTCTACAATATAGCCATGGGCTGCTTCAACATATGTTTTATGGTCTTAGTTTCATCTAAAACGTATTACTATAAAAGTAAAAAGTTATCAAGAGCAAAAATAGATAAAAGAAAAAGATAGACGACAATTTTGAACTCCACACGCTTATTGGATAGTATATATATCCACCATAAACCATTATACATAGCCACCACAAACCACCTTACGTTACTTGTTTTTTCACACTAGCCGTTTTCATTCACGCGAAAATAAGCCTAGACTCATCCAACAACCAATGTTTTCGCACTAGCCGTTTTTGTTCACGCGATCCGACCACCATGCTCTTGACTCAACTCGGGCAACAACTTATTCGGCCCGTTGCCGAGCTAAGCGAGTTGGAATCGTGAATACTAAACGCTGCCTAGCGTTCAAATTCGCATAAACCACAAATGGTTTGACACCGATCCATAAACATGAAAAGAGTAATAGAAAGAAAATAATGGGAAGGGTTTTGGGATTTTTACTGGATCTGCTGCTGGTATTTTATCAGCAATTATACTTTGGTTTTGTTTAATATGGTTGTGATATTGGGAAATTAATGCTCGATTTGAGCCAACATTATCCTACAATCTTTACTATTAGGCCTCTTTTGGGATTATCAAGTGTACAAAACAAGCAATCTTAAGAACAAGAGCATTTGCTCCTCGTAGCCGTTGCCCAAAAGACTCGATCAATCGCTTGACTAGGATTATCCGAGGTCATCACAGATCTCATCCATGTTACCAAACCCACTGTCGTAGTGTCGCGGTGTGCCAAAAAAAGCCGTCCAAGGGAAACTTGCCAATGACCTACACGCTGAAACTATATATATCACATTTCTCACTAAATTCCATTGTTTCAATATACTCGGGCGCAAAATATCCAAAAGTTCCCGCGACATTTGAACTTGTCATATGTGTTTCGGCTTTGGGGATCGATTTTGCAAGCCCAAAATTACCAATCCGTGCTTCCATGTCATCATCTAGGAAAACATTATCGGGCTTTAAAGTATGGGTGCACTATACATGGCGTATGACTCATGTGAAGATAGTCAAGCCCCGATGCAACACCAATCACGATCTTGTGTCGTGCTAGCCACTCTAATTGTCATTCCCCCGCCTTGAACTTTTACTGGATCTGCAGTCTTGGCGTTGACCGTCGTTGGGAGTGGTGCTTGTGGTGAAGTGTATAGAACCGATATACCAGACGAAAAATTTCAAACAATCACAATTAAAAAGATCATACAACCATCTAAAGGTACTGTTGAGCTAGCAGCAGAAGACACGAAAACTCTCGACAAAAAAATGAGACAGATTCATCCAAAGTCCAAACGGTGGGTCAAATTCGTCATAGGAACCTTGCCACGTTACTAGCACATGTGCCGCGTTCAGACTGTCATTACCTTGTTTACGAGTTCATGAGAAACGGAAGCTTACAAGATATTTTACGAAAAGTTCAAGCCGGGGAACGACAATTAGAGTGGCTAGCACGACACAAGATCGCGATTGGTGTTGCATCGGGGCTTGAGTATCTTCACATAAGTCATGCGCCACGTATAGTGCACCGAGACTTAAAGCCCGATAACTCCTAGATGATGACATGGAAGCACGGATTGCTAATTTTGGGCTAGCAAAATCGATCCCCGAAGCCGACACACATATGTCAAGTTCAAAGGTCGCGGGACTTTTAGATATCTTGCGCCCGAGTATATTGAAACAATGGAATTTAGTGAGAAATGTGATATATATAGTTTCGGCGTGTTGGTCATGGGCAAGTTTCCCTTGGACGGCTTTTTTTGGCACACCGGGACAGTGGGTTTGGTCACATGGATGAGATCTGTGATGACCTCGGATAATCCTAGTCAAGCGATTGATCTGAGTCTTTTGGGCAACGGCTACGAGGAGCAAATGCTCCTTGATCGCTTGTTTTTGTACACATGATAATCCGAAAAAGTGGCCTAATAGTAAAGATTGTAGGATAATGTTGGCTCAAATCGAGCATTAATTGATTTCCCAATATCACAACCACATTAAACCAAACCAAAAGTATAATTGCTGATAAAATACCAGCAGCAGATCCAGTAAAAATCCCCAAAACCCTTCCCATTATTTTCTTTCTATTACTCTTTTCATGTTTATTGATCGGTGTCAAACCATTTGTGGTTTATGCCAATTTGTAACGCTTAGGCAAGCGTTTAGTATTCACGGATTCCAACCTGTTCAGCTCGGGCAACAGACCCAATAAGTTTTTGCCCGAGTTGAGTCGAGAGCATGGTGGTGATCGGATGAGTCTAGGCTTATTTTCGCGTGAACAAAAACGGCTAGTGCAAAAACATTGGTGCTGATCGGATGAGTCTAGGCTTATTTTCGCGTGAATGAAAACGGCTAGTGCGAAAAAAACAAGTAAGGTAAGCTGGTTTGTGGTGGCTATTTATAATGATTTATGGTGGATATGATCACCGGAAAATATGTATAACAAAGGTGGTTTGTGGTAACAGTTGCTTAACAGTAATCAATAATAATAGGTGCCAGAACTAGATATGCTTCTTAATGTCAGCCAGTAAAATTTTTGTTTAATAGTGTTAACGAGGTTTTGATGCCCGCGCTTCGTTGCGGGGTGTTTTGTATAGAGCGTTTTTTATTATAAAGGTTTAGTTGTCGTTCGGTTATAAATTGGGTCGTTTTTTATGTGTGTTTTATTACTGCCATTTTTCCTCTTGAAAATGAAATACCCGTCATGCCTACAAACAAAACCACACATTGTTGGTTTGGTTCAGTTTTAGCCAAAAACCGAGCCAAACCAAACGATACTTACCTCAAGAAATGCAAATGCATATAATCGACAAATCATTTTGACCGACTCATGAATTGATAACTGATAATAAATTGCTACATATCGATAAAAACTGATCCAAATTAAGTACGACCAACCAAGCGGTATCTGTGTGAGACTTTGTGAGATACTAGCACTCACCAACCTATTAGTCGTGGGTTCAAGCGCCGTCTAAGAAATGTACGTAAAAGTATCTGTATTGCATACGGCGTGAATTGTTAGTTGCTTTTAAAAAAAGATCGAAAATACCAATCATAAATCCATATAGGCAAATACTTTTTCAACTTCTATTGCTTGGGCATGAAAACTCCAATTTTCATGTAGTAATGAGTATCTAAGGCCCTAGGAATCTAGGATATGGGGTGAGATCAATAAAGATCACATAAAAACTAAAGATCAAATGGATCAATCTCAACCACTCATTTTTGATCAAATTAATTAAACTCACTTTCACCTTTATATTTAAAAAGTAAATATCTTATAAACCGTTAATAGTTAGATAAAACTAATTATACCATTGCGACAAGAATAAAATTATCTTTCTATAGAGATCCATATAGTATACTTTTGACGAACTTAATTTTTATCGTTTTTGGGTTTCGATATATTACACTATAAATAAAAATTTAAAAGTACTCTTTTGTGTTAACACAACCCCTAAACTACAAACCCTAAACCCTAAAAACCCTAACCCTAAACCCTAAAAACCCTAAATCCTAAATCCTAAACCCTAAACCCTAAAACCCTAAACCCAAAAACCCTAAACCCTAAACCCTAAACCCCTAAACGCTAACCGTAACCAAAAACCTAAACCCATCCGCTAAACCCTAAGAAACCTAAACCCTTAACCCCTAAAAACATAACCCAAAAGTCAAACCCTAAACCCTAAAACCTAAACCCTAACAGAACCCTAAACCCATAAAAAGTCGGAAAAAAATTTACGAAAGTATATGATGTGGGATATTAAATTAAAAGGTAATTTTATCTTGTCGTGATGGTATGATTAGTTTACTAAAGATTAATGGTTTGTGAGATATTTAGTTTTTAAAAATGAAGGTGAAAGTTTATTTTATTGTTTTGATGAAAAAATGAATGGTGGAGAATGGTTTATTTGATCTTTAGTTTTTCTTTGATCTTTATTGAACCAAACTCTCTAGGATATAACCATTATTTGTTAAATTGTATATCTGATATAAAATTATAAACTGATAAGATAAAATGTAATATATAATGTTTGAGAAAAATAAGGAAGAAAAGATCAGCTAGTTAGATTTATTAGGCACCTGCCTCGCTCTCACTCTCTGCAGTTTGTTAGTTTTTGCATCACAATTCAATCTTCAAACACAAACACACTCAAAATAGTAAAGAATATATCTATGTTTATGGTCTGATCCTGATCGATCCATACATACACATCTTCACATGTTTTAATTTAGTGTGTTCTTTTAACATAGTCCATAGATGTGGTAAACACTCCTATATATTCGCTACATTTGAGAAATGAGTAGGGAATGAGCACTCATATATTAGATCTATAGCTTCTAATAAACAAGATTGGTAAAAGAAGAGCAAAAGGAGGTGATATATATGGACGTCGAGAGAGATAACACCATTTCGGCTAGCCCCTCAAAGATTTTTAATGACGGACATTTAGCTATCGAAGTTCCTGAAACAGCTCATCAGATCAGCACTGGTACTCTTCTACTCACATTATATTTTCTTATGTTCGATATGTTGCTAGTAGTATAACTTTAGTTTCTGAGGAGCTTATTAGATGATTGACAGGATGCTTTTTGCTCGAAATGAGATTGATGTCTTTAAAATTATTAACATTTGATAAGATATACAGGTTTAAGGTGGTAGATGTATGATGTTTATGCATATGTCATGTTGTGAATTATGAATATAAGGAGTTATATATGTAACAAGCTAAGTGAGTTTTTAGTCATTAGATATTTCTGAAAATTCCTTAGTCTTGTTTGGGTATGGCCGTATGGGTACTCACAATCTAGTTAATGGAAGTGTCTGTTTTGAGGGTTATATTCACTTGTGTTTTCATGATGTAGACTCGTGGTTTCAAGCCGGATTTGTTCTTACAACTGGTATCAACAGTGCATACGTGTTGGGATATTCGGGTGCGGTCATGGTTCCTCTTGGTTGGGTGGGTGGAGTTGTGGGTTTAATTTTAGCTACTGTCATTTCATTATATGCGAATGCACTTATCGCGGAGCTCCATGAATTTGGTGGGAAGAGGCATATTAGGTACAGAGACCTTGCATGCTTTGTCTATGGTAATTACCAAACAAACACTAAAGAGATACAACTTACATATTCTTCGTGACATAACTAATGGGAATGATCAAGTTTTTTTTTAACAATAATTTGCAGGTCCAAAAGTTTATTCCCTAACATGGATGTTACAGTATGTGAACCTTTTCATGATTAACGTCGGTTTTATAATGTTGGCTGGTCAGGCTCTAAAGGTAAGGAGATATTATCTACATCCTGCTGGTTCGATTATACAATATTTTTCGACTTTTTTGGGTTCTAGTTTTGCTAACCATCATGGAAAGTTTTTGCAGGCTATTTATATAATCTTCAGGGATGATAGTGTCATGAAGCTGCCATACTTTATCGCAATCGCAGGGTTCAGTTGTGGCCTTTTTGCAATTTGTATACCTCATCTGTCCGCTTTAAAGATTTGGCTAGGTTTTTCAACCTTCTTTAGCCTAGTATATATAATTGTAGCAGTTGCACTGTCTCTTCGGGACGGTATAATATCATGTTCTCTAATCTTATGCAGTACAATCTTATGCAGTACTATTTGTGATCCATTAAAAGGAAATACTAATATTGTGTTGTGTGTTTAATTTACAGGAATGCAAGCTCCACCAAGGGACTATAGCATTCCAGGAACACATGCAAGCAAAATCTTTACGACCATCGGTGCTTCTGCAAGTCTTGTGTTTGCGTTCAACACTGGAATGCTTCCAGAAATCCAAGTAATATATCCATGACTTCATTACGAAGAACAATGATGTTTTCCATTTTGTTAATGATTTTTTAATCTTGTAGGCAACAGTGAGACCGCCAGTTGTTAGTAACATGATGAAGGGTCTCTACTTCCAGTTCTCAGTAGGAGTTTTACCTCTATATGCGGTTGTCTTTGTGGGTTACTGGGCTTATGGCAATGGTGCATCTTACTATTTGCTTAACAGCGTTAGCGGTCCAGTTTGGCTCAAGACATTTGCCAACACATGTGCCTTTCTTCAGTCTGTTATAGCTCTGCATGTAATGCTCTATATTTTACTCCTTCCCTTTTTATGCGTTTCAACTTTCAACTCTGTTTTACTAGTTCAAGTTATACCACATATCGTTCAGGTTGAAATATTAGAGGTGGTAATATCAATCCTTTTACTTACAAATGTGTTGATATGGGTTCTGTTTTATCTCAAACGGGTAAAAGTTAATAAAAAGTTAGTTAAAAAGGAGCTGAACGGGTTGAAAGTTTCAAGAGTTTTATTTAAATGCATTCAATCTCCTAAATCATATTATTTAAAGAGTTAGAAATTTGTTGAAATGATAATCAACACATTCATTACGCATGTACTTACACTTATTAATGGACAAAAAGTCTTACGGGTCAACTTAACCGACCTGTTTGACCCATTTCAATCTTTACTTACAACAATTGTTTTAACCCAAACTGTTTTGACCCTGTACCTTGTCTCTATCCTTGGCTAATGCAGTTTCCGATTTGTTGCCTGTAGATATTTGCAAGCCCAATGTACGAGTATATGGACACTAAATACGGAATACAAGAAAGTGTATCTGCCATCAAGAATCTGTCATTCCGATTCATGGTGAGAGGGGGTTATATTGCCATGACCACTTTTGTAGCAGCAGCATTGCCCTTTCTTGGAGACTTCATGAGCCTAACAGGAGCAATCAGCACATTCCCACTTACATTTATTCTTGCGAATCACATGTATCTAGTGGCGAAGGAAAAGAAGCTAACCTCCTTAAAAAAGGCATGGCATTGGCTCAATGTTTGTTTCTTTAGCATTATGGCTGTTGCAGCAGCAATTGCTGCCTTGAGGCTTATTGCTGTACACTCCAAAACTTATCACATTTTTGCTGATATGTAACTTTTTGTTTTCTGTTGAATCTGTTGGTGGATTGCTGAACATGTTTCGAAAAGAGATACAGAGTACTTTCTAATTCATTTAGACTATCTTAGTAGATTTTGTTTCAACATGGTTGTTTTTTATCAGAAGTAAACAATGAAACAGATGACACATTTGAATTTCTCAGCCAAAAAAATGATACAGAAATACAGAACCACAAAACCAAACAGATCTACAAAACAAGTTTTTAACAAACGGCGTATCAATCTGATCTATTAACCAAAACATGTTACAAAAGATAAATATGTATACTAACAAATGACATATCAATTCAAACTACCAACCGAAACATGTTACATAAGATAAATGTCTTTTAAAAACGGCACATCAGTCTAAAGCTTATTTGCCTGCAGCATCATCGTCATTTTAATAAAATCCACTTGAATTTGCAGTGACTAGGTACAGTCTTCAAAGACTTCTTGATCTGATATGCAAAATAGACATGACATCAAGATTCATGCAGGATAACAATCAGAGGCTAAAAACTACGGAATATATAGTTCCAAAATCACAAATCTAATACCTACTTTTCCTCATATATATAGCACTTTGCAAGGATATGTTTATTTCATAAAATGAATCCAATTCAAACTCAACTTCTCGAAATGGAGGGAGGGATTCTCAACGCTAAATTGCTAATTTGCATATATAAACAGCATATATGAATGTGGAAAAATACATTGGGAAAAAATGGTTATGGAAAGGCACCGCAGAGAGACTTACTTTGGACAATCATCCAGAAACAAGCTTTACAACAATGCAGAGGGAGTTCATCATGATCAATAAGACTCTCAAATATTGTGTTGCGTAGATGAGACCGATGATCTGTCCCTTGAGGGAATTCCTCTTCACCCCTGAGTACTCTTGGAAGCTCCATCCTCTAGGTGCAAGAAAACGATCCTCGTTCAATATTGCTAGTGCATTTGCAATGAGCAGACACCCCTCAAGTAATGTCCAAAGACCCATATCCTGTGATATCGTTGAAAGACCAACATTAAAGATATATATTCCTTAAAAACATCAGAAATTAATCACAGTCCTAAGCTAGAAGTCACTAAGTTGAAGGCGATAACTAATAAACATTTCAATGTTTCCAAACGCTTATTTCTCATAATAACTTACAGCTTAAAACTTATTTGGACAACACATAACGGGGTTCTAGATTACTAAATTTGCACTAAAGGCTCTGTTCTTCATTAGCAATGCCCTGACTAAATCCCGTTACACTCGAAAATACTTCAAACAGTGACCAAATGCACTGTTTTAATCTCGGCAACTTAATAGATTAATGTACCATAGTATTTATATATTTTACTAAATCCATGTAAATCAGAAAACAAAAACACCGTGATATACTGCTTGTAATCAGAAACATAGGAAAAAACTTGGACGGCATCCGATATCTTAGCAGTAACGAGATTCTAAGGTGTCTTCTGAACAACATATTCGATACAAATTATTAAAAATTGGCTAGCGAGTTTGTTTATCTAGTACGCATAATCGTTAAACTTATATTCCCTACTCGGCTAGCATAAACATTTAATGGTCACAACTAGTTCAGCAACTAACATCCATATCAAAGTTTTATTAAAAAAAAAAAAAAAAAAAGCACGATTACAGAGATCAATATCACACTTTATGACAAAATAGATTGAATAATAAATTGGTTTCTGGTAGCCAATTTGTTAAAACCCTAAGAATGTGATTCAGAGATTGTTGATATAAAAAAATTGAAGAAAAAATATAAAAGATGAATAATTTTTGAAAGAAAAGAATAAAACTCACTTGGTTTTAATGATTCGGAAGATCAAGAGAGTTGAATCGGATAATAGAGATCGATTTGAAGAAGATGTGTGAATCAATGAATGAACAGATCGTTTGGAAAAGGGAGAGGTAGTACTTTGTGATTAGTTGCAATTTGGTCCTTTGCATGTTTTAAGTTTGCTAATCTGCTTCCAAAACTTTTATCCGGACCGAAAACCAAAAGTGAACTGAAAAATCAAACCGAACTGACCATATTTGGTTCGGTTTTCGGTTCTATGTATTTATGATTTTCGGTTTCGACTCGGTTCGAGCAAAAACCGAGGAAAACACACCTGAATTATATAAACCGAACGGACCGACAAAAAACCGAACTGAACCGAGTCACTTCGGTTCGGTTCTGAGCTCGTGTCTTTCGCACAATCAGTTTTCGATTCGGTTCGGTTTTGAACCGATGCTCAGATCTGGTTCAAACTTTACTATGTACACATTTTGAAGATGACCAGTGAAAGGATCGGAACTGGTCACGAAAATACCTCGGTTAAACCTCATAAAGTTGAGTAAAAATCTAGTCTAAGTGATCATTGTACTTTTTTTTGACATTGTATACTTGAATGGAATAGTTTATCCATATGCGCTCCCATGATTAGTTTAAGCGTCACTTCTTTAAATGAAAACTTTACATAAACCATTACCAAAACAAACACTTTTAAAAGGATTTACCAAAATCTACAAAGTGAGCAAAACATTTGGGCGAGCAAAACATTTGCTCTCTATGTTCTTTGTCTTTTAGTGAGAACGGAGAGCATAATATGGGGCGAGCAAGCATTTGCTCTCCATGTTCTTTGTATTTTAGCGAAAAATATTTGTCTTCTTCTGAAAATGGCGAGCAAAAGGGGAGGGCGAGCAAAATCAAAATGCTCGATGTGTCGATTTTGGTAAATCTGTAAAAAAGTGTCGGTTTTTGTAATTCTTGTTAGAAAGTGTTCATTCTAGTAATTGATTTTTAGTTTAATGACATGGTTTTGATTCATATTTTTTTTAAATTAACTATTATGAATGATTAACTTAGATCTCAATTAATAAGATGGTAAATGTCTGATGAGTTGTTGATGATTGTGAAAGGTTTTATGGATATTTAAATAATAGTATGTCCAGATTCGAACTCGAGACTTCGGGATTGCACACATTACGTATGAGAATTGATGTATATAATTAATATAAATAAAACGTTATTATTATTAATTATTAAATAAAACATAACGATAGTTAAATAATTAACGAGGTTTAGTTAACGGTCGTTAAATATTAACTAGAAGGACTAAGAATGAAATTAGAAGTTGGGAAGGTTCTAGAATCCCTTTTGGGAGCCTAGGCCGATCGGTTGGGATTTACAAACCCAATCCCACACAAACTTGGTCACCAAGTTAAGTTAACTATAATCTGATTCATTGTATTCATTCACAACTTAATCTTGGATCACCAATAACCTAATTTCTCCTCTCCTCTCCCTCTTTGTGTGGTCGATCGAACACCCAAACCCCAGGGTTTTCGATTTTGTTAACTCAAAGATACAAGTGTTGGTTTTATTTGTGATTCAAGGAACTAGCTTTTCCACATCAAATCGCTATTAATACGTGTGTCAAGAACGAAGGACAAGCACGCTGAGCTTGTGAATCTTGGTGGTCGACTTTTATTTGGGTCGAATATATAAACCCTAATTATTAGGGTTTTGGGTTTTGGTTCTTGTTAAATCAACGTTTGATTCTTGAATTGCTAAAAGGTACGCACTTTCTTGTTTGGTTAATTATTTACATATATTATTCCTATTGTCTTCCGCTACATGCTTTGATGATGTTATTTGATTTATATATAATTGTTATGAGTATTAAATTCCAACAGTGGTATCAGAGCCAGGTTAATATGATGTAATTAATTACCGAAACACATAAAAATTGAATCTTTATGATTATTTACATGCTTTTTATGGTTTCTAGGGTTTTGAATTCGAAACCCTATTTTTATTTATTATGGGTCGATTACCCTAAATTTATTTAATTAGGTTTTAATTTTGTAAAACTTGTAGAAACCCTAGGATTGCATGCTTATTTTATGTGGTTAATTAATGAATAATTGTTATGTGACATGTAATATCGTATCTTGGGTGATAATTGTTATCTGAGAATCCATGGTGGAACATGCATGTTTTGCCATGGAGTATTGTTTTTGTTTATTGATTAATTGTTAAGTGATACACACATGTTTTATTTATTTAATAATTATTGAATTGGGAAGACCTCAATTATAACTAATAAAATTCGTTATGTGCTAATTGGTATACTATTAACTTGACTTCTTAATCGACTTGTCGATGTATGTGGCTCATCTTCTTGCAAGATGAAAGTCCTAGTTAATGTATGCATTTATTTACGCCTAAATTGTTATTAGAGTTTATTGAAATAATTATGCATGTGGCTAATTGTTTTACATATGTTAAAGTGTTTAGTTATATGTTTATATTATTTGAGTGTGTTTAATTTTTATTAAAGTGCTTTTGTTTATAAATTGTTTGACATGTTAGTAAGCAAAAGGGTTTTTGAATAGAAAATTAAATGGACTAAATAATGGCGAAATTGATTTGTTATCTAAGAATTATTCTTGAACTTTTAATCGATTGATGCGATTGTACTAAATGGTTAGAACGGCCACCCACTAGAACAAACTATAAAGGGTTGTTTAAGAAGTGAGCACGGTCTCATTGAATGGATGTCTAAGGTTATGCTTTTACGCTTACACGGTCCTCTCCCTCGTGAGTTCGATTGGAGCTACCTAGTATAACCATTCTATGTACGAAGCATCTTAGTGCAAAGTTGTAAGTTTCTCAACGCATCGATTAAAACTTTGTAGAATTCAATCTTAGCAATTAAAATCTATTGTAAGTTTTTTCGAAAATTTTGTGTTATAAAGTTGTATGCATGCTTCTTTATACATAAGTTTTGATTACGTCAAAATTGTACCCTTTAAAATTTAAGTTTATGCCATCTAATGATATGAAACACTTGAAGTTGTAATTTAGTTATGTGAGACCTTGATCTAGATTACAATAACGAGGTGAATTATTTTGTTGTGTGAGACCTCAGCTTTATGATTCGCAGTTTCTAAATTTGACAACTTAATTAAGTTAGTTAGTGAGACTTATGACTTAAGGCATAAGATGGGATAAAACATGCTTACGTTTTGCATTAATTGTTTTAGCAAAATTGTAAATCCCATAAATTTTGGAATTGAAAACTTGTTTGTCAATTATCGTTTTCAACGATTACCTATTCTACACTTTCACCACTAGCGCATCAAGCGATGTGGTGGAACTATGATAATGAGGATCCAATATTCAAGGAAAATACTATGGTTAATATGAATATTGACCAAAGGATATTTTATTTTCTTGAATGTTTACTTATCGAAAGTACTAACTTTGAACTTTTATTTACGAGAAATGGCTCAAGTGAATCTCTCGCACTAGCCTCGTCGCTCAAATCTATGTTTGATCGAGAGAAATTATTGTAGCGCCAATTTCAATGATTGGTAACGCAACTCGAATTGTCTTGAGGGTTGCCAAAAGACTCAATTATTTGACTACGCCTTGTCCTCCCGAACTGCAATGATGCTACTTCTTTGAAGCCGAGCTGCATGGCAATCCGAGTATGACAAGTATAATGAGGTCGCTGCATTATGCTCGGGAGTATGAACTCAAGCTTGCAAAAGCAATTTGAGAATTACTTCCTAATCTCATCTTGGAAGAATTGCAAAGGTTGTTTGAAAAGCATGTATTTGTGAGATTCAGTATGACTTGATTGATGCTCTTTATAGTTGCAAGCAAGGAGAAGGAAACTCAGTAAGCGCCAGCCGCACGGAAATGATGAGTTACATGGACCGGTTGGGCGTTTGAACTATGTCTACCCTAATGACATACAAATTGGCTCGATCAATGATCCCTTAACAAGGAATTTGATGGTTTCGTGCGAATTATAATATGCATTGCAGGGAAGACAATCGATGAGGTACATGCAATGCTCATTGATTATGAAAAGGTTTGCCCAAGAAGGCCTCTACACTGCGGTTTGACCATCCGAAGGGTAGAATCTCTAAGCCTAATAAGCCGCTAGCGAACAAGAAAGGAAAGGTAAGGGTAAAGGCGATAAGGAAAACAAGTTATGACTTATCGGCAAGAACCCAAGAAGTACCCTCCCAAAAGCGTGAGAATCCGAAGAGGATCGGGCTTGTCATCATCGCACCGAGGTTGGACCGGAAGAGGAATTGTCCATTGTACCTTGATGAGTTGCGCAATAAGAGGTATAAAAATACGAGCACCGTGGCGATGCTTGAGTACTCTTTTGATGATAGAATTATTTGCTTTTCCTCATAAAATAAATTCACGGGTATATGATCTTTGGATGTGGTATTCACATATGTAATACACTACGTGTACTTAGAGGACCAAGGAAGCTTGCCTATGGACGACAATACCGCACGTGGGTAATGGAGCACATGCGGTCGTTGAAGCTATAGGCACGTTTGATTTAGTTTTACCTTCGGGTTTAGTCTTGTCATTAAACGATTGTCATTCGCACCTTCCATTGTTAAGGGTGTCGTTTCGTTTCCTTGTTAAAAGATATTGGTTTCGTTCATACATTTCTGATTATGGAATTTCGTTTCTTTAAATGATGTTTTTACTTTAATGTTATTCCGATAAATGGTGTGTTTGAAATTGATTTGCATGATAATGTAATTGATAAAAATAATTACATCTTTAGCATCAATAATAAAAGAATCAAAGGTGATTTGGATTCTTCATTTCTTTGGCATTGTAGACTTGCTCATATAGGCAAGAAACGATGCAACAATGCAACACGATGGGCTTTTGCAAGACATCAATGATGAATCATTTAATAAATGCGAATCTTGCATATCGGGAAGATGACCAAGAAACCTTTACAAATAGTTTGAAGGGATTCGATCTTCTTGGTGTGATACATCTTGACGTATGTGGACCACTAAGACATGTGTCAAGAAAGGGTGCTAGCTTCTTAACCTTCTTGGTGATTTCGATCGTTATGGTTATGTTTATTTACTTAAACATAAACATGAAGTCTTTGAAACATTTAAGGTTTTTAAGAGTGAAGTAGAACCGCAACTAGGAAAGAAGATTAAAGCTCTTCGATCCGATAGAGGTGGTGAATATTTAAGCCGAGTTTAAAGATTATCTAGTCGAGTGTGGTATTGTCCAAGAACTCACATCTCCATATACTCCACAACAAAATGGTGTATCCGAGAGAAGGAATCGTACATTGCTAGACATGGTGCGATCAATGTTTAATCTTACAACTCTTCCCTTATCCTTTTGGGATTATGCTTTGAAAACTTCTTTGTCAGCATATTGAATATGGTTCCAACTAAGAAGGTTGATAAGACTCCTTATGAAGTGTGGTATGAAACCTCCCAACTTGTCTTACTTAACGATGCGTGGTTGTGAGGCGTTTGTTAAACGTGACTCTGGCGATAAGTGCAACAAAGATCTGTTAAGTGTGTCTTCGTAGGATACCCAAAGGAAACTATGGGTTACTACTTCTACTTTCCACCGAAAACAAAGTAATTATTGCTAGGTATGGAGACTTTCTTGAAAAGGATCTCATATCTCATGAATTCGATGGGAGAGTTTATGATCCGGAAGATGATCAAGAAGACACAACACCTTCTCGAAAACACTAGCCAACCTCAAGTAGAACACGAAAGTCCGGGCGTTCCACCCGAGATTGAAGTGGTTCCCATTCGTAGATCCGCAAGGGCTACGCGTGCACTGAGCGTCTATGTCTCAACGTAGAAGTCGAGGAAAATATGTTAGGGGATCTTGGTGAACACGCTAACTATAAAGTCGCCATGATGAGTCCCGAAAAGGAAAATGGCGAGTTGCAATGAATGGGAAATGCAATCCATGAAGATAACGAAGTGCGGATAGAGGTTGACTTACCTCCAAATGCTAAGGTAGTTGGAAGTAAGTGGCTCTTTAAGATAAAGATCGACATGGATGTCAATGCACACACCTATAAAGCTCGCCTTGTAGCTCAAGGTTATACTCAAACCTATGGGGTGACTACGAGGAGACATTTTCTCCTGTAGCGTACATTAGAGCTATTAGGATTCTTATAGCCATAGATGCGTACTATGACTATGAGATATGGAAAATGGATGTCAAACCGCCTTCTTAAGCGGTCGCCTAGATGAGGACATCTATATGGCGCACTGAAGGTTTTGTGAATCCAAAGTTTCGGCGTGTATGCAAACTTCAAAGATCCATTTATTGGTTGAAGCAAGCATCAAGGCAATGGAACAAGAAGTTTGATGAAGAAATCAAGAAATTTGGTTTCACTCAAAATCTTGATGAGCCATGTGTGTATCACAAAGCTAGTGGGAGTAATGTTATTTTCCTTGTCTTATATGTCGATGACATATTGATCATGGGAAAAGACATTCCAAGTATGCAAGATGTAAAGTCTTATCTTGGAGTGCTTTTCTATGAAGGACTTAGGGGAGCGAGATTTATTAAGGGAATCAAGATCTACCGAGATAGATCAAGGCGGTTAATTGGACTAAGCCAAAGTGCTTACATTGATAAAATCTTGAAGAGATTTAGTATGCAAAATTCCAAGAAGGGATATTTGCCGATGCAAGTTGAACATGGCTTAAGTAATAAACTATGCGCGTCAACACACGAAGAGGTGGCTTACATGAAGAAAGTTCCTTATGCTTGGTGTGGGATCTATCATGTATCTTTGTGAGATGTACAAGGCCCGATGTGGCGTTTGCGCGAGAACATTACCGGTCGGTATCAACGTAACCAGTGTGAAACAACGGCAAGTTGTTAAGAACATTCTTAAGTATCTAAGGGCTACTAAAGAAATGTTTCTAGTGTATGGAGGAAATCAAGATGCGAACTTGATGTTACGGGTTTTGCGATCGTCATTCCAAAGCGATAAAGATGATACGAAGTCTCAAAGCTGGTTATGTCTTTGTCATTAATGGAGGAGCAATTGACCGGAAGAGCAAGAAGCAAACAACGATTGCGATGTCTATTCTGGTGAGTACATAGTTGCTTGAAGCGCGATGGAAGTCGTTTGGATTAGGAAATTCATTTCGGGACTCGGAGTAATGCCCTCAATCGAATTACCTTTAAATGTGTATTGTGACAACTCTGCTGCAATAACATTTGCCAATGAGCTGGAGTCATAAAGGCGCGGACATTTTCCTCGTCGATATCACTATGTTCGAGAACAAGTCGACATAGGTGAAATCAATCTACTCAAAGTTCATACGGATGATAATCTAGGCGATCCCTTTACTGAAGCCTTTGCCAAAAGAAAACTTATCGACCATGTCGATGGGATAGGACTTCGTTTAGCTAGTAGTTTCATGCAGATCCGTGATTAGTATTTGGATAAAGGATGTTATGAACAAATATTACTTTAATGAAATAAAATAGTTGTTATGTTTATTTTTCATTTTCTTAATATTATATCATATATTTGCATGTTTAATCCATGAATAACTTATGTTATTCTAAATAGTCCATTGTCGATCAATGATGTGGGAATATCATTGAATTAAGACAAATCTGAGTTTTGATAGAATATACTTTTAAAGTATATTGATGCGTGGGACATACCAGATTCACATGATATTCAATGAATTGAATATAGGACTCATCCCAACTTTACATGATGATACTTTTGGATTTTTGTCATTAAGTATATCATGAAGTGTTTATCCTCGGACACGAGATACCGGATAACCGATATGAATGTAGTGCATTTGTGTAAGATAGTCTAACGCTATCCGTCCGTCGGTAGTTATAAGGGCTATTTTCTAAGTGTTGCAAAATTCATGAGTTATGTTTGTAGTCAAGAGAATTTGTTCCTTTGAATTTGTTTCAAAGTATAATACTATATTTGGGCCCCTCGTAGGGTTGACAAGATGTTTGTATGGCCATACCCAAGATCTATCTCGAATACGTTCGGATGATTTGGTAATCTTGTTCAATCATATACAACGAAAGCAGAATATTAACTTATGAAATGACTTGATCCATATTCATAGTTAATGTAGTATTAGTAACAAAGGATAAGTAAAATGATGAATCATTAAATGGTTTTCCAGGAGACCATGCTCGATTCGATCCGGGGCGTTGGCGTGTGAAGCTAGACTAACCAATGTCATTACTATATTTAGTAATATCCAGTGGGAGCTGAAAGGTTTTATGGATATTTAAATAATAGTATGTCCGGATTCGAACTCGAGACTTCGGGATTGCACACATTACGTATGAGAATTGATGTATATAATTAATATAAATAAAACGTTATTATTATTAATTATTAAATAAAACATAACGATAGTTAAATAATTAACGAGGTTTGGTTAACGGTCGTTAAATATTAACTAGAAGGACTAAGAATGAAATTAGAAGTCGGGAAGGTTCTAAAATCCCTTTTGGGAGCCTAGGCCGATCGGTTGGGGTTTACAAACCCAATCCCACACAAACTTGGTCACCAAGTTAAGTTAACTATAAATACAATTCATTGTATTCATTCACAACTTAATCTTGGATCACCAATAACCTAATTTCTCCTCTCCTCTCTCCCTCTTTGTGTGGCGGTCGAAACACCCAAACCCCAAGGGTTTTCGATTTTGCTTAACTCAAAGATACAAGTGTTGGTTTTATTTGTGATTCAAGGAACTAGCTTTTCCACATCAAATCGCTATTAGTGCGTGTGTACAAGAGCGAAGGACAAGCACGCTGAGCTTGTGAATCTTGGTGGTCGACTTTTATTTGGTCGAATATATAAACCCTAATTATTAGGGTTTTGGGTTTTGGTTCTTGTTAAATCAACGTTTGATTCTTGAATTGCTAAAAGTCGCACTTTCTTGTTTGGTTAATTATTTACATATATTATTCCTATTGTCTTCCGCTGCATGCTTTGATGATGTTATTTGATTTATATATAATTGTTATGAGTATTAAATTCCAACAGATTGTGGTCAAATAATCCTAGTTAAGACCACAATGAAGTGATGTGATGGTTAATATTGTTATAGTATGAAGATATAGACTATTTATTTCTTTAAAATGTTTAAATCGGCGAAGAAACTCAAACTATGTACAACTGTGGATTTATGAACCTATTTCTCCAAAAACTTCCATTTTCCCGGCCCCAGAGCGAAGTTTGCCTTGGAGTAAGAAGTGTCCAAAGGTTGGTCTCACTTCACTGGATAATCCTAAGCCTTAACCACTAGGCCACACCTATGAGGTTTTACAGTATTAATCTCTAAAATTCTTTAGACGGGTACTTTTTATTACTAGAATTTTTAGCATCATATTCGGGGGCTTTGGTCACTATCTGATAGAGCATTGTTCTCCAAAAGGTGAAGATCGGTGGGAATCTGATAGAGCATTGTTATATTCTCCTACAGTTTTCTTCTACTTATCCTCCTACTCACACATAAAAATAACAAGTGAAATCCACTTTTTCTCTTTTATCATCTCATCCAATCACTTTTACTAATGCACAAATTACATGAGTAGGAATATATATCTTCCTAATCAACCTAAAAACATTTAACTTTCTTAAATGCTTACAAGAAAAAAGTTAGATAAGAATGTATGATAAGTGTATGTTTATATAACTTGTAGTTTTTTCATATGTCACAACTTCAATTCATTGAGTGACATTAAAGTCTGTTCAGCAAATAGTAGATTTGCTAACAAGCCAATTTTTACAGCTTTATACCAAAATGTACACAAGATCAAAACATGCTACCACATCCAACCCATGTTTACTTCTATGTCTTGTTTGCTTATATTCTACAATTTCGTAATCACCTCAAATAATCATGGTTGTACTGTTGTAGTTGAAAAGGAGCCGGGGACCTATTTTATCCTCTCACAGGCCATGTTCTTTTTCTCAGTTCTTGGTTGTTTCTATAATCTAAGATATATAGTCTAGCTCTCACATATGCAACCAGGGAATGGATTTGCATAGAAGTTCTCCTCGTGTTTCGGCTTCACTCCAGCCACTCTACGCCTTGGCCTGCTTGTTCTATTCACATGCCGTTTCTTAACCTGTGACGAGAATTCGTCCCAACTCAAAGTTCCTTTGTCCAGTTCATCCATCATCTTCACAAAGTATTTTCTGCACCACGTACAGATTACCTTACATCATAATATTCGAAAGTTGGTTACAGCTTTATCAAAACAATATTTTGCAATAAACACTATAGACAAACAGCTTACTTATCGGGATATATTGTTTTCTGAAACCCTCTAAACATCCGATGGCCTCGAATAGCCTTAGCCATGTTTCCATCATATGTATACACAAAAACATCGCTCGCAAATGCAAGTGTATAATCCAGTGCAGCAAGTTGGTTATCCAAGCCTTTAAAAGGCTTCAACTCATCATCCTTAGCCAAAGTCGAATGAGTGTACACATTAGGATACTTTTCTCTAAATTCATCGAGTCCTCGTTCCCCATAGATCTCACCCGCCACTATATAGATCTTTGTACTAGAAGGAAACCCCATGGCCTGAAGAAATATAGCAGATTCACGAGGCGTCAAAGGGCAGTCCCCATGTTGTCGCTGTTTTGTGCTTTTTATCTTTTTAACCTTCCAATGCTTTACACTGTACCTCAACGCTTTAATCTCGTCGGACTCTTTTTGAGATAGGCCGTGAGTGCAGCCAGTGAAAGCTAAAATATCCTTTTCAAATCTACATAATGTTGAGAACCAACATTAAACTACATACAAAATTGTAAAGTATATATGATATAATTTTAGGTACCTCAAATGAAGAGCAAGATAATGTTCGCTGTTTTGTTTTAGTCTATCAATTAATTTCCTTGCAAGCTCATTGATGTCTTTTGTGCATTTCAGGGCCTCATACATGGTTCGACACCTAAGCTTTTGGATGGAATCCGGGATGTCATTGTTAGCAAGCCGCGAATCAGTGTGAAGAAACTTAACCACCTTGTGTTGCTTCAGCAGTGAAAGAATCTCACCTTGGTAATAACTGGGCTGCATGAAAACAATCGATTTATTGAGCCTGAAAACTAGTTATCTGTTACAAGCATTTGATAATGTACAAACATGCCTTTGACCATGAAATCGGATCCTTTTGTCGTGGTGCCACTTTTGCAAGTTCTGGTGGAAGTGAGTCGACTATGTCGATGTCATCTTGGAGGGTTGTCTTAAAGTGCTTGATGTCAAATACATCTTTAAAATCACTGAAAGTGTATTAGTTTCAAAAAAAACCATGCCAAGAATTTTTGGTAAGATGTATGGTTGTTATCGCACCTTGGATCAGTCCAAAATGACTTGTGATCTAAATTAGGAAGAACCAAGGTAGCATCCATGAGTTTTGCAATAGCCACCATGTCACTTATCTGTAATGATACATTAAATTAGTTATATTTTATCTCAAATTGTTATTTTCAACAGCTATTTGTTTGTTAAATGTTGCTTTGGAACAATGCTAACCCCCATTTTCATTTGGTTTAACCCACCGTTTGCTTGAACTAGGATGTAACCATTTGTTGGAGCACTTCGATTTCCTAATCAGAATGAAAAACTTGCAAAATTGGTAGTGAGTGAATTGAGTGCAATCTTTAGAAAAGTGTATGATATCAGATTAGTTTGCATACTTGTTTCGTTAGGTAAACGAGCTATGCAACCATGGTGGTTATCACTTATAGGATTACTCCAAATGCTAGGAACCTGTCAAACAAAAAAAGATACACTTTGACTTTTTGAGAAATGATTTTTATGTCCCATAAACCAAGAAACATATAACAGAAGAATTTCTTGAAAACCATTACATTCCCGGGGTTCGTTTCATCCAGAATTTGACGTCGGACAACAATAAGGTCTCTGCCGTTGTCCATGTTGGCATTAAGCCTAATCATGTCTAAGTATTTTATGAACATGATGGTAACCATTGTTAACATGGTAATGGTGAGAATGCAGTTAATCTTATTCTTCCTTGGCTTTAAAGATATCAATAAAGGAATTGTTCTTCTATATATCATGGAAAAACCATCCATTGGCACTTGCCATTGATGATGATGGTGGTAATATTCGTTGAAACGGCCACCACCACCACCAACTTCTTGTAAGGACCCGGTTGAATGATTAATCTTCTTTCTTGATGATATGGGCAATGTGTTCCCATCGCCCATGTCTCCGCTAGAGGGCATAATATCAAGATTGACGCCGAACCACAAAATAAATGTGTATAATGCAAAAAATTTCAAATTTTGTAAAGTTTGTATGATGAGATGAATATAGAAGACAAGCTTATTTTTCTCTTTCAAAATTGGTCACTTTCATTTTCCTTGTGTTTCTATGAAATGGATGCGAATTATAAGCTCAGGCACTACCTTTGTCACATTGAATTCCTCTTGTCCGAAATGTTTGTTAAGTATTTTATTTAACATATATTCGGAGGAGGTAAAGAAAATACACATCTCTTAAACAAAATGAAAGATATCTAAAAAATCAAGTTAATATGAAAATATTCAATGATGATTATTAGTTGACAAATTTTCTTCTTGGCTCAATATTTGTTCAAAAAATTTGGAATCGACAAAATGATATTTGGATCTTCTTGAGAAGTTTATATATGTTTGATATTTTTATATAGAGTAAACTGCAAAAATCATTCCTGTGGTTTGTGTATTTTCGCAAGAATCATCCATATCTCAAACCTTCAGCATTAAACATCCCCAAGTCCACAAACCTTTAGCAATAATCATCCCTGAGCACTAACGTCGTTAGTTTTACCCGTTAAGTGTTAAATAATATTTTCCCGTTACTCCCTCCGTTAACATTTGTTGCACCATTAGTCCTCATTTTACGTTTTCGTCACTTTTTACGTTTTGTCGTTTTACTCGTTTTCGTCCGCTTTCTTCCGCTTTTATCCGTTTTTGTCCGTTTTTGTATGTATTCGTCCGGTATTTTTCGCTTTTACGCTCGTTCGTTTTTACGCTCGTCTGTTTTTACGTCTTCGTCCTCTTTACGTTTTGTCCGTTTTATCCGTTTTGTCGCTTTTATCCGTTTTTCGTCCGTTTTTTAACGTTTTTATCCGTTTTCGCCTTTTTACGTTTTTCTGTTTTATCCGTTTTCGTTCGTTGTTTATTCGTTTTGCCAGGTTTTTACGTTTTGTCCGTTTTTTACGTTTTGTTCTTTTTTTTCGTTTCGTTGGAAAAAAATTGAATAAAAATTTTAAAAAAATTTTGAATAAAAATTAAAAAAAAAACTCTTATAAAAAAAATTTTGAATTTTTTTTTTTCAAAATTTTCAATATGTCGAAATTTGAATAAAAAAAATCGTATAAATTTTTTTTTTTCAATATTTTTCGAAAGTTTCTTTTTTCAACATTTTTCGAAATTATTGACAAAAAACGGACATTTTTTGAATTTTTTTTTTTCAAAATTTTTTTTCGGAAATATTTTTTTTCCAATTTTTTTTGGAAATTTTTTCCAATTTTTTTTCTTTTGGAATAAAACGGACAAAAACGGAAAAACGGATAAAAACGTAAAAAGGGGTGAAAAGAATAAAAACATGCGAAACGGATAAAACGAACAAAACGGATAAAACAGACAAAAACGTAAAAATCGGTAAAACGTAAGAAACGGATAAAACGTAAAAGGGTCGAAAACGGATAAAAACGGACAAAACGTAAAACGGACGAAAACATATAAAACAGATGAAAAGGGATAAAAACGTTAAAATGACGAACGAAAACGTTAAAATGACGGACGTACACATAAAATAAACGGACGAATACATACAAAAAAGGACAAAAACGGATAAAAAGCGGACGAAAACGAGTAAAAACGGACGAAAACGTAAGAAAGTAACGAAAACGTAAAATGAGGACCAACGGTGCAAAAAATGTTAACGTAGGGACTAACGGGAAAATATTATTTAACACTTAACGGGTAAAACTAACGACGTTAGTGCTCAGGGATGATTATTGCTAAAGGTTTGTGGACTTGGGGATGTTTAATGCTGAAGATTTGAGATAGGGATGATTCTTGCGAAAATACACAAACCACAGGGATGATTTTTGCAGTTTACTCTTTTATATATATTCTTTTTATCAATATTAAATTAACTTCTCATGTACCTAAATTATATTGTGTTAGATGTGTATATACGAGATGTATAGAGTATAACATGTAAATAGGGCAGAGTATATATTTTCACCTGGTACAAATCCTTTACTTCCAAAAAAAAAAATAGGGCATAGCAAAATTATCCGAAAACCGATCCGAACAGACAAACAGACAAAACCGGGCCAAACCGAACCGAACCGACCATTTTCAGTTCGATTTTTGGTTTTGTGTAATTATTTCAGTTTTACTCGGTTCGGGTCAAAACACGCTTATTCGGTTCGAAAATAGCAAAACCAAACCGAACGGAACTTATTCGGTTTGGTTTCGGTTTCGATAGCTTTTACTCGGCTCGATTCTCATTTCACGTTTTACCCTTATTCGGTTTCCGGGTCGGCTCGAGTTGAATTTGACCCATTGCTCAACCCTACATGTAAATTGTGACGTCCATGGCGGCACAACATCACTCCATAAAAAATTTGATGCCATGCTATAGTTTTGAACATTGATAATTGGGTATGAAAGTGTTATGTTCGATGCTATGAACGCTCTAACAACACCCTATCTCAAAGTTATGGGTTCAATGTTGTCAACCCAATGTTGTGTTGAGCACACGGTGCAATGTGTTATAAATAAGTTATAAGATATTTTTGGTACCTATAACAACGTCATGTGCATTATAGGTGTTTTTAGTGCACTGCGCCATATGCATACCGAAGTTATTGGTGATTTTTTTTTTTTTTTTTTTTTTTTTTTTTTGTAAAAGTGTATATGAATGCTATAAGGAGGTTTTTTTTTTTCTTTTTCTTTTTTTTTTTTTTAATTGAGAATGTTATAGGGTAAAAGATATTGTGGCTTTTCGGATAACTCGTCTTATAAAACGCTCTACACATAATGCTCTTACACAAAATTTTGAGTATTTCCTTGTTTTAATATTATAAAATAAGAGAAATGATTTAAAAATGTCTTATCTTATGCAAAATTTTGAGTATTTTCATGTTTTAATAAATGAAAATAAGAGAAATGTTTTAAACATGTCTTATTTTTCAGTGTTATACACTTACTAGTCTCATGACCCGGCCGATGGCCGGGCTAGTTTCAAGTATATTATTTGTTATAATTTAGTAACGTGTAGTTCCATGGCCTGATAATTTAACGTGAATGAATGATTTTCCTATGTTACTATAATAACTTGCAAAATGGTAAAAAGATGATTGATACTTAAAATTATTGATAACAATTGGTTGCAAAAATTTCAAAAAAGCCTACTTATTACAAACATGAACCAACAACCTACTTATTACAAACAGGAATAAAAAATTATAAGTGCATGGTGATTGTAACTTTAAACAATCTACTTTTGTGGCAATCTGTTCAAAATGAGTGTCATAGTCAAAAGTGGACATCAATTCAAAATATGGCCTATAATCATGGATTTCTTGCACAATGATCGTGAGAAATCTTTCCGTTGATTTTTGTGAAGTCTTTTGATTATTACAACTACCTTGCCATTGTCAAGCAAGACCTTTCACCATTTAAAATCTTTATTCACTCATTGGTGATCCATCAAACCTTTCCAACCAACCACACAATAGCCTACCACCTCTTTAAATGTTTGCTCTCCAATATCATGATGAATTGCACCACTCCTGTCTCCAAGTTATAGCTCCATACCTGGAATACAAAATCAATAATAATTAGTTATGAACCACTATTTTCTATATACCAATTATTAAAGGGAAAAAGTGTAACTTTGTAAGTGAATGAGCATATAGAACCTAGAGCTTCTTAATTATATATTTTAGAAAATTTCCTAAAAAACTATTTAAAAAATAATAATTTTTTAATTACACAATGGTATTTCTATAATTGTAAAATAGCAAAACTGAAGAATGTACAAAAAAACAGTTCACACATGCCAACCCGTCCACAATTTGACCCGTGGTGTTGTGTATGGAAGATTGGTTATAAGTAGATACATAAGATACTTAATTCAAAAGCAACATTGAAAACATGTAAGTGTACAGGAAAACATGCAAGTGTAAAATTCTTGAATATATACTCACAATCATAGGATAAGGTATCACCATAACTAAATGGGTCGATTAGTGCTACATAGAGCGACACATTAGATTCAGCATGAATCCAAACAATGCTATGTGGTGCGAGGTTCATGCATAACGCTCAATATTTCTAACATGTATATTGCACTGTAGTAAAATATTGTGAATGCAATGATATAAGTTTTGAAATCATACTTGACAAATGATTTAGACCTCAAACATAAAGCTAAAATGAATAGTGTAAAATGCATACCGATTCAACATTGTTCTCTCGATTCAACATTAACTTCATCATCAATAAATTAATCAATCTTAACACTTTTCCATTATCCTTCTTCACCCTCGCCTCTGCGGATTTCTTTTGAACACCCTAGTTGAAAGTCTCGTGTTGTATGCTTCTGCGCATCGACTCCTTTTCACAAGATCCACCTTTCTCTTGGTGTACATCAATGTAGGCTCCACTTTCGATCCACCACACCTCTTCATCCGCCTCCTCTTCGCACTCATCCGGTTGGTCGCTTACATTCTGGCAAGAGGAAGTTTCAATAGCCTTCCTCCCGAGCTCGAGATAGCGGTGTTTTGAGCATCTCGTTCTTTGATTCCTCTGCGAGCGTAGTTACGGTACCAATGAACTTTCTCATTTTCGATTGTTTTCTTTTGTCGAGTAGATGTCCCGCATCGGGTTTGAGGAGCCTTAGGCGAGAAAACCTCAACCTTTACGCTTGTTGAACCACATCACCGCCTCGGGTTGAGAGACATGACATTCAAATACTCCTCAATACCGTCAACCTATACCCAATTTGATACTGATTGAAATCGGTGACATGTTATATGCACATAAATAACACACTCAACTAAAACACTCTGAGCTATGTTAACCTTAAAAAATTAACCACATCAAATACAACATAACACGATAAAAACACTATGGACATATATACAAGAGAACGACAACTATTTCGCACATCAATAAATAACCAAATCAATCACTGTGTCATTAATCAGCTTGTAAATTTTACACCAAAATAAGTTGCAGACCAAAATTTATTAAACCTGACAAATTGGTAATAATTCATAAACACAGTTCTCTTACTGGATCTTCATATGACTGTTCCTGGAATCGATAATTGTTCATATGCACATGAATCCATTTTCAAAACAACTATCTAACATAAACAACTATTATTCAGGATGTTTATATAGCAAAAATCGCCACTAAACCTACTAATTAACGCGAACAACTGGTTCTGATATCAATACAGCACAAAATCAATAACTGTTTGTCATATGCCCAACAATTTAAAATACATAAAATCATTACCAAATTATTTCATCAAAATCAACACGGGACTACTTTCTAGACTACTTTTATATAACAAATCGCCACAAATATCGATTTCTTAAATCACGACAAAACAAAATAAATCACATCAGTCCAATTTCTAATTACATACACATTAAATTAATAATTGTCGATATGCACAGTAATCTACTCATTCCCCTCAACACATACAACGTATCCTACAACTCCGACAATGAAAATTTTATTTTACTTTTCTTATCATTCGATGTCGTCAAACTCCTCAACTTCTTCCCTAATTCTCCATAACTAACCATCCTAACCAAACACCATTTTTTATTACCTCGTTTCTCAATGAGAAGCGTAAGCAACAATGACATGAGATAATCTCACCACTTTGTAGCAAATCCGCTCTTAAAAGGATAGCTTAATTTTGCAGAATCAACGACTAACAAAGAAATCCTATCTTATTGTAAAATTGAAAGATATGGTTGAAGATGACCTAATATAAAAAGAACCATCAATGACAACACTTTTAGCAATTTTTTATGTAAAAAAATATGTTTAAAAACATGTAGCCACTCTAAATGTCATAAAGTAATGTTTAACATAGAGTGCACTGACCTTGCTAATGAGTAACTTTCATTTAACTCACGACGCCGCTGTTAATATTATAGCAATAAGAGCCAGATGATCTGTGTTATGTGCGACCTGCCAACTGAGCCCAACCGCATTTTTTTACGAAAATTTAGATACAAATTCCTGCATTAAAGAGCAACAAAAATATTAATAGATGTTTATGAAAGTCTACAATTAATTCCTATATTGCTTAATATACACGAGTTTATCTAATCCTTATATATTGCTTAACAAAAATATTACCAGAACGTCTCTCCCGTTTTCAAAACGACTCTTTTTGGTTTATCTAATCTATCAATCCTTATATATTCATGTTTTCGAAACACTTGAGACGTTTAGTTATCTTATAATACAGCTTTAAACCGCACATCTCTACACTATCTTCTACAACTAATTGCCTAATTTTAATTGATTGAATACCATATAAAACATAAACAATAAATCACTGAATTACCTCTGGCCGTTGAACGTTTGAGTATATGATTTTCATGTAGACCACTACAGGCTGCCGCTTCCCGTTTGTTTGTACCTAAAACAACACCAACCATTATTATGTTATAAACTAAGCCTTGGCCGCTACATTGTTCGAAAGAAAAGAAACTGCTAGGTATTTATGGTGCAAGAATTTTATAGTTACACGATCTATAGGGTGGTCGACTTGAGACAAATGTTCATGTAAACATTACAACTTCATCAGTAACATGTCAAACCGCATGGGCACGATCTATGAGGAACTCCTGCAACTGTCATGAGAAAAAGGGATCACCCATAATGTGGATAATTTTATCTTTCTTAATAAGAGTACTCACTTCTGGCAGTAGCTTTCTGAGGTCAACAAAAGTTGACGGTAAGTCATGGTACTTGAAAAGATGATTATTATAAGAATCAAACGGTATTATAGATGTACTTACATAAACGGCACCTCCGACTACTGAAAGATACCAAGGGGGTCTTTCTGCTCTAACCCGCATTGCAATTCGGCTATCTAACCAACCCGTATGTATTTTATTCTCTCTATAATCCGGAGCCTAAAATAGAGATTGTACATGTTAAGACTTTCAATAGAAACACATGCACATACACGCAGATAAACGTGCCTAAAAGGAGGTCAAGAGACGTAATCTGTAGTACCTTGGTTGTATCGCCTCATGAGTTAATCTGTAGTACCTTGGCTTCGTGATTCAGAACTACATAAACCGATCTAATCAAGTATCTTCCTGTACAAAAATGGAATGAATTAGGACACAAGTCTACAATCAAGAGTAGCTACATTAATCATATCACATTCTTACCTCTCCTGGATTTCCTTGCACGATTTCTTGAGAGATTCATGATCTTTTGCAAGTTCTACATTAATCTCTAAACAAAAGACAATAAAACAAAGTGTCTTGTTAAATTCTCATAGTATCTAATGATGGAATAATGACACCGAAAAGCCACATTTACTGTCACAAACTTTTTCATCCAACACATTATTCCGTTTGAATTGTGTACACAGTTTCAAGCGCTTCAAATATTCCATGAGCCTATAAAATATACAACATAAACTCATATGGCCCTCAGAAAGATAAGTCTAAATTTGTTAGTTCCATACTTGTTCACCAATGCCAAGTGAATCTCGAACAAAAGACATACGTATTATCTGCAACGTAGTGGAACTTGTGTTCTCAGCAACCACCATAAAAGTTCTAATCCTTGAATTTTTAGATGGTAGGTCCATATAACAGAACTCCCTATAGATTAAGACAGAAAAAGAGAATTTAATACAATAGTTTTAATGCATATGTGAACACATTTATGGCATGAAGATATCTGGATAATTTCAAGCTCAGAAAAATAGTAGAAACTTCAGATTACCTCCTTAATCTCCTTGATTTGCTGGTCAATCCCACCAGGTTCTGGTTCATGCCCATTCCAAAAAACATAAGTCTTTTTATAAGACCAGGCCACATCTGTAAAAACCATAAAACATCAGAGACATTTATTTAAAATGTAAGCACTAATTCTAGGATTTTTAGCTAGTCAAATATGTTATTCACCAATGGTCAAGGTCTGTAAACAGTATAGGTAGTAACTTCTATAAGTTACGGACCTGGTTAAACTAAACACAGTAAACAGAAAATTATCATCGTCGCATGCATTATATTCCATGCAACACATAACCAAACTAATAACAATAGCTCTCATTTCAAACAACTTTATAACTGATATATTACTAAATAAGGAATACCCTTTCCGATAACTCTTGCATTTTTTAACAAATACATGGGAAGCTAAACCTGGTTTGCAATTAGCAATATAACCTTCAAATGTTGGATTTAAAAAGTTCTGGTCCAACCCACCTATTTCGACCCATTAGGCCTTGTTTCCGCGAGATACCACTTGCTGGTTGCCGTGACTGAGACACAACATTAACAGCAGTCTAAAAGAGGTCCTAAATTATGATTAGCTAAACTTTACAATGTTATTACAACTATCTTAAAATGGTCAAATGGGTTAAATGAAACAAAAATGCCAATTGAACGGTAACAGGCTCTTACAATCGATATGACCATCATTCTCATACCATACAACTGATTGGAATTGCAATAACCACATAAATTTATTTGTGGGCCGTGCTTAATTTCCATTCATTAAAAAGTTAAATATTTCTTAAAGAAATGTCATTTTGAACTGGTGATTACATTGGCGTTACTATAATGCAAGTTGTAAAAAGTCGTCACATCCGAAAATAATGATAAGGTACCTTGCTTAGCACTGGTAAGTACTCAACACCGAATTGTCCAATCATGCTAACATCAACACCAAAGAAGATGGCTTCCATGAACTCCTTGGTTCCGGATCTAGAAATAGTACCCCAAGTTGTCCACCAAATGTGAAGCATGAATAAAAAGATCAAGATAGCCATACCTGATGCAGGGCCTTTGATTTCCTTTCCATACTCTGCAAATACGACTTCAGTTATGATCATAAATTAACCAAAACTAAATTCAGTTAGTACTTACCACATAGATCAAAAGTCAGAACAATTGACAATACATACCATGCGAACATATTTGATCCCCTAAAAACCCTAAAAAATTCCCAAATTTCCAAAATCCACAAAATCGCTCAAAACCCTAATTTTCACAGATTCGTGAAATTACCGTCAATTAGTGACAATTAACGTGAGATTAATCGGATGGGATTGATGATTTGAATTGATTTAAAATTAGGGTTTGAATTATGTGAGTTTAGAACACATAATGATGATGAGAAAAGAAAGGTGGGAGGCGCGGATTGATAGAATGAACCGATTGTGTTGGTGAATTTTTGGCAATGGAATTGATTGTGTTGCTGAAGATCCGGATGGGTAGTGCCAGCTTGAAGGAGGGTGTGTTTTTGGTTGTGTTTGTTTGTGTGAGGCGTGTGTAAATAAATAGGTGGCATTGCCACGGAATTAATTCTTGCCAGCATGGCATTTATGCTTGCCAAGTGGCATATGTGACTCAGCATGTTCCTCTATTATATATGTGGGGAGATATCGCTTAGAGATTAAGATGTAGGTACAATTCTTGCGAGAGCTAAAAATAAGAGATTATATTATAATAATGTGAAGTAACATTCGAATTAAGAGATTATGAGAGGCTACTTTTCTATATATCTTTTCTTTAATTTTGCCTCATAAACAAACTTATATTATAGTTAAATTTAAGGTTTTGCTAACTATAACTTTATAGGTTGTGGTTGCCTTATCATTTGTGTATAAATAATATCTAATGAACTTTTTATTTTTAAATTTATACACTACAACAAATTGGTCATTTGTACACACTTTTTTCTTCACACTTAATGAAACGTGAACTTTATTTTCAGAATATTCACACTTATAAGCGTGTCAAAATTATTCTCATTAATAAGTGTGATAAACATGAAGTGTCATAAAAAACATCACACTTTTAATGGTGAAAACAAAAGCTCACACTTATAAATGTGAGCTAACATAATTATATTGTCTTCACACTTTTTAATGTAAAGAACTATATAAAAACTTCACACTTTTAAATGTGAAGTAACAAAACTTTTTTATCACACTTAAAGTTGTGAAAATATATAAAATTGCTATTACCTGAAAAACTTCACACTTGTACAAAAGCGTGATGTTTCTTTGTGTATAAAAAAAGATCAAACAAATTAAAAAGTAAATATTACTTTAACTTTAACCATTAATAACTTATACATACGGAATGAAAAAACCCAATTCACTTTAACCGCCCAATACATTAACCCAATTAATGCAAGTACTGGTTAATTTTCGATTAAAAAACTCAATTCATTCCACCCATCATCTTGGCGATTAACCAGTACATCATCTCTTTGAAACCATGGCGGATCTACACCAGTAACCAATTCATTCCACCAGTTCATTCAGCTTTTGAGGTATATTACGTATTCGTGGTTATATTACTGAGTTGATTTAGTGATTTGATTTAGTGATTCTTTACACCAATTCATTAACGGTGATTTGATTTAGTGATTTAGTGGTTATATTACTGATTTGATTTAGGTGTTAGTTATGTGAATTAGGTGTTAGTTATGGCGATTTAGGTTGTGCACGAAAGGTGTTTGATGAAATGTCTGTTAGAGAAAGTTTGTTGAAATGTCTGTTAGTAAAGTGGAATTTTGGTTTGGCAATACACGGAATAGTTTCGCATCAGTGACTTAACTGACATTCAGTTTGCGTGATCGTCTTGTTTAGTTGTTAGGTCGCCCCATATTGTCATATGATTGGTGTTGCATAGGGAGAATCATTGGTTGATGGTTCTTTCTAGTTTTGGCGTGATCATTTAGGCAGTTTCTTTTGTGACCCTGACTAATAATCGACTAGAAGCGAATTCTATGGCCTGTTATGTGAGTTCCAAGTAAGATGGCTTCAAAGATTTAGATTGTAATGTTAGTAAGATCTCTTGTGTTAAAATATATTCACTATTTCGCTAATATACCCTATTTGTTTTATTGTTAATAAGATGTCTTGTGTTAAAATATATTCACTATTTTTGCCCTTGATCCTGCAGTTCTTTTTGTGACAACTGGTATGGTGTATTTAAGGTGTCGTAAGGTTCAAATGAGGTAGAGGAAGGTTGTAGCACTTTAATATAAGTATTAGGATTTGCAGTATATGAAGTTGAAAGGGGTGTTTGTTTAACCTGGCCTTATTGATAAAATGGATTCTGAAAGCAACAATATTGATGGTGAGATGATGAATTTGGGGATTTCAAAGAATGAGCAAGATTTGCAGATCGTCTCCTTCTCTCACGTCTTCAATGAATGCGTTCTCTTATAAGATAGCTTTTACGTTTGGGTTTTCTAAATGTGAATTTGACGGGTTACCTTTCTGCTTATGTTTGTTTTATTTTGGTTAACGATGACACACTCAATTTTAGGCTTACTAGGATCTGAGTTCATAAAATCATGAGGCTTCGTTATAAGTAATTTCATGAAATAATGTTCACCTTTGATGTCATGTCAGTATCCCTTAGGAATTTCCTCTCCTCAACGCAAACCCTTTATTCGCGACCAACAAGTTTAACTCCTTATGTAGGCCATGAACGATAGGGAATCACCCATGTTCAGGTGTAACGTAGATTCTTGGTTAATAATGTAATCCCTAGATAGATTGTTTTCGTTGAGCTGCATTTGATAAAGTAAGCTTGACTAAGTTAATACTCTCATTTTGATGTCCAGGTTGCATTAGATATAACCGAAGATGAAAAACAACAACTTGTCTATATGGAAGATGAATCCAGGTACTGTTGGACATTTGTACTCTATTCCTTTCTGTTTTCGCATTCTTTATTTTTTTAGGGATGGCTAACACAGTAACACTAGATCACAGATGATTTAAATCACAGGATTTATTTTATATTATGCTCATTTCCATCAGGAGAAACAAATTTTGCTGTATCATATGGGAAAAGATCAATAGAGGTTGCTATGAGAATGGTATATTGGTCGACAGTACTGGATGATTGTAGCAACTTGTGCTTATGATAGATAAGTGATAGTTTTCAACTTGCACTTTGAAAAAACGTTTTTCAATATGCAGATGATACTCAGGATCCAGCTGAAGATGAGCAGCAACTGAAGAATTAGACCAAGTCTTATCATCTAGACAATGTTGATGTCGCTGATTAGCTCTCAGCTTTCTCTGTTATCTCACGGGTACATTTTTTTTCTTTCATTTTACCAACCTTGTGAGTAGAGCTTTATTCTTTCCAATTATTAAACAATAACTTAATGTTGTTTATTGTATTTGCAGGCTTTGATTGAAGGTGGCCAAAGAATTTGAATGGACAATAAAGCTATCATGATATTATTGCAATTATTCCATATTAAGGTGAATGTCTTATATATATGAAGGTGAGCTCACAATATACTTTCTCTTTATTAGAAATGTACTTTTAATATAACTACTAAGAAAAATGTTAATGATATTAAGCTCGTTTATTGCAGACACTCTATTATGCTCTTCCAATGGAGTATAACTTGATCAGGGGTCGATCGCAATGAGACATCCACTTTTGGTGCAGTCCAGTCCATTAGAACAGATTTTACACACACAAAGGACAAATCTGATTATCAACAAATGTTTCCAACAATAGTGACCCGAACTCTCTAAATTAAGAGAAAAGCGACAGAAGACTCCCAGGAGCAATAATGAGGTTCTCGTTTAAGTTTCTTATACAATTAATAGAATGAATAAAGTTGCATTATATCACCTATTATTTGGGAATCTGAAAACGTGTGTGTACTGAATTCAGATGGTTGAGATCGTAAAGAAAGGATCGGTTTGGAAGCCAGCTTCAGGATTCAAGTAACTTTGGTCAGGATTCACGAACACCTGCAGTTTTTCTTTATATGAGTCATGTCGATAAGTGTATTTAGTGATATTCTGTTGATATTATTAGCGACGTGCTTGTATTGATTGCATCAAAGAAAATGGAAGTTATTTTAAGTTTCTATTATTATAGTATTTTAAGTTTTTTCTATGTATGTGTCATGTCGAGTTTTGTATGTTGTCACTAATATACTTTGTGACGAAGCTATAGTGATGACTCGTGGCGACCCTAACTTTTGTCACTAAATAGCATTGATGACTTGTAGACTGTTAGTGACAAAAACCTTGTCGTCACTAAAGACAATTTCTTGTAGTGAATTGTTTTAAAGTCTTCACACTTTTAAGTGTGAAGAATTAAAAGCTCACACTTAAAAGTGTGAAGAATTGTTTGAAATCATCACACTTAAAAGTGTGAAAAATTAAAAGCTCGCATTTAAAAGTGTGAAGAATTGTTTTAAAATAATCACACTTGAAAGTGTGAAGAATTTTTTCAAAATCATTACACTTGAAAGTGTGAACTTTTTATAAATCTTCACATTTAGAAGTGTGAAACTATTTCTTACACCATATGGTTCACACACAATCTAAGTGTGAACTTTTCAACTCCACACTTTAAAGTGTGAAAATATCTTTAAAAGTGTGAAAAGATGGTTTATTTTGTTGTAGTGATATATATATATATATTTAATGATTATAATTATAAAAGATGTTAAACACGAAATATTTGATGTTAATTAATTATTGATTTTTCAATTAAAATAAGTTTAATCACAATCCGGTCATTAGCAAACCACTTATATTTATAGCGAGCATAACAATTGTATAGCAACATGCTTAAATAAATAGTGACATTTCAAGTTTTCGAACTAGGTTTAAATAGTTGGGCTTAGCATATAAACCAACCATTTTCAAGCCCATATCACACATCCAAGCCCAAACACTTAACCCAAACAACCCACACCCATAAATATACTCTCTAGGGTTTATTGTTTCTTCTTCATCACCAAAAGCAGCAGCCGGTATCATCTTCCCAAACACACAAAAATGGGTAAAGAACGTCAAGGAGAACGCTGCAGGTACAACAAACAAACAAACCCTTTTTAACCCATATCTCAAAAAATGTTATAAATTTATATAACTTTTTATATAACTATTTTTTTTTTAAAATTTCTATACAGGCTGTACACAAGAGGAACCATCTTGGGATACAAGAGGTCAAAGTCAAACCAGTACCCAAACACATCATTGATCCAGATTGAAAATGTGAACACTAAGGATGAGGTATCATGGTACCAAGGTAAGAAAATGGCTTATGTTTACAAGGCTAAGGTTAAGAAGAATGGGTCCCACTACAGGTGTATTTGGGGTAAGGTTACTAGGCCTCATGGGAATACTGGTATTGTTCGTGCTAAGTTTAAGTCTAACCTCCCTCCTAAATCCATGGTAAATCTTTTTTACATTTAGTATTCTTTAACTAGTTAATATGTTTTTGTGTTTTTATGTTGTGTTGGAGTTTAATGTTGGTTGGTTTTGTTTTTTTGTAGGGATCTAGGGTGAGAGTGTTCATGTACCCAAGCAACGTTTAAGGTATATTTTCTTTACATATTGTTAAATTTGTATTTGGTGTGGTTAAAAAGTGTAGTATTATTGTTATTTGATCATGTGTATAGTTTTCTAGTTGAAAGATATTTTTTGGTGTTTTTGTAAGATTTAGTTTGATTGCGCGTAATGCGAGAGTTTATGCGTACTAGTTTCTTTCATCTTAAAGAATCATTAGCCATTGTTAGCTATCATTCAAATCGAATTCAAGGTAATAAAGGGTGTTTTAGTAAGCTTTTTGTAGGAGTTCAATAATTATTTTTGAAAAAGGCTATTGGCTATTGAGCTTTTTGAAGTTTTTTGCGTAAGTTTAGTTTTTAATGAGCTTATGATTCTTTGGGGGTGATTGAAGCTCTAATGAGCTCAGTCTTTTTTGTTGAGGCATTTTTGAGGATGTGTTAGATTTAATTCAGTCACTGCGAAATATCTCTAGATTAATTAACATATTTTATATGTTTTACACAAGCAACTTCTAAGGTATATTTTTATTTCTATATATGTATATCTAGCTTGAAATGTAATTTGATGCTGGTTTAAGAATTTATCGTTGCAATTTGTTCATGTGTATAATATTATGATTGAAAGTTATTTTGTAGTGTTTAGGTATGTTTACTTTAATTGCTAGTGTCTTCTTGAGTAAGTCTGAAATTTGAGAGCTTATGCCTATTAGTTTGTATCAGTTCAACAAGCCATCAGCCAAAAAAAATTGCTTTTTCAAACATAGTAAGCTAATTGCTAGTGGGTACGGCTATATATAAGGGCTTATGATTATTTTGGTATTGTTGTCGATGATCTTTTGGGGGTGTTACAAGCTAACTAGCTTGGTCTTTTTTGTTGGGGCTTTTTTGTGGACGCATCAGCCATTGATTTAGGCCTTATTCAAACACAGCTAAATATCTCTCAAGTTAATTAGTGATTGTTAGTTTCTTGTCCATGTTGCATTGTTTATTTCAAACAAGCACTTAGTAAGATATATTAATAATGTTTATATCTATAAAACAAACTAGTATTTCTCAATAAGGTTTATCCTGCATTTTGAGATTCAAAGGATATATATCTTTGTCTATATTTATGTGCTCTTGTGTTAGTTCTTCTGTCGAGTAAACAAAGGTGAGTTGTAGGGTTTCAAGATACATACGTAAATACTTGTGTGTGAATGATTTATAAACAAAAATGCAGCAAACCATTTTGCACCCTTGTCATCATATCATTGTTGTATCATTCCTTCTTTTTTTATTCTTTTTCTTTTTTTTTTAAATCACGAATACAGATTTACATTTGTTTTGCAAGTAATTTATGACTGCTTTTGCTGTTACATAGGAAAAGTTTAAAATTGATTCTTTTGCTGTCATATTTTTCTATGTTGGTTATTAGTGTCATTGTGGGAAAGGTTGTTGATTAAAGACAGTCTTCTTTTCATTCTAAGTTTTTGCTCTCCAGTTGGTACAGATCCTTGCCTAAACTTTTGCAGACTGTAATCATTCTATTTTCTTTGTGTGTGTGCAGGCTTATTGAAGACAAGGATGAAGAGTGTTGCTGCCGGTCATTTTATCGTTTTTGCAGTAGTTTTCTCAATTTGTAATGGAAGATTTTTGTTTCTTACATGGAACATCGTTAGAGAATTGAATTATCTTGTATCTTTTCTGAAAGAATGCAAGACTACCTTTTGTCATGATTTTTTAATCAACTTAGCTCTACTATTATGTTACTTGCTTAGTTGCTTTTAACCTTAAGTTTGAATATCTTGTGATAAGTTGTGCTTTTATTCCAAAGTATGATGTATTGGTCAAGTTATTGATTAGTATTACTAACAACAAACAGAAACAAAAATTTATATCAACATTTGCTATAACTTGTTCCATTACAGTTTGAAAGTGCACATGTTTTCAACAACATAGTATCTCTAATATACATTGAATTAAAATTAATCATAAACTTATTAACTTATGAAGATTAATAAATTAATCAACCTTTCTAGCATATTTGTTGTACTATATAGTTTACATACAAGTAGGCCTTTCTAGTCTGAAAAAAAGTTCATATACATTAAATAAAAAAAGTGAAATATTTACTCATAGACTTTGCCTTATTCAATCAGAATCTTGGTCAGTCATCCTCAAAATGCGACCCACCACCCTCAGAAATCTCTCATTTTCACTTTTTGTTATTCTTCCATTTCATCTTCTCTCTCTTTTTTCGGTTGCCTGATGTTTCCTTCTCATAATCATGCAGAAAAAGAGACGATAATCAATCGCAATCTATAGAAAACACGAAAAAACGCATTCCATTTCATTGAGATGTCCGCCATAAAGAGCCCTCCGTCGACCAAATTATTCACGGTTGGCCTTGTATCGGCATGGTACTCATCAAATATTGGTGTGTTATTGCTCAACAAATACTTATTAAGCATTTATGGATTTAAGTACCCCATATTTCTTACAATGTGTCACATGTCATCATGTGCATTGTTTAGCTACATTGCCATTGCATGGTTGAAAATGGTCCCTTTGCAAACCATCCGATCTCGTGTTCAATTGGTTAAAATTTCTGCTCTGAGTCTTATCTTTTGTGCATCGGTTGTTAGTGGCAATATATCGCTTAGGTATTTGCCTGTGTCGTTTAATCAAGCCATTGGGGCTACAACGCCATTTTTCACGGCTGTATTTGCGTATCTAATGACTTTGAAGAAAGAGGCTTGGCTTACTTATATCACCCTTATTCCTGTTGTTACTGGTGTCGTTATCGCCAGTGGGGTATGCTTTCATATCTTTTCTTATAAATATGTTGCACATGATTGCCATTTAATGGTTACTAAATGAATCTGGCATATTCCCTTCAAAATGCTTGTCGCTTTCTTGATGAATTTAACCAATTTCTCGAATGAGGGGGTGTTTGGCTTTGAGTTTTGTGAGTTATTATCTGATCATTGTGTTTTCAGGTCATAGACAATTAGTTTTAAGTGTTGTTAAATAATCAGTTTAAGAGTAGTTGCATCACAGTTGATTTAATTCTTTGCACCTTACATATTAAAAAATTTGTGAAACACCTATGCATCTGATATAATCACATCCTAGACGCAATGCCAAACACCTATGGACAGAATTGTATAAGGCAATTTACTCGATGAAGCTCCAACACTCATATTTTGTTGGCATTTTTACTTGTTAGGGTGAGCCAAGTTTCAATCTATTTGGATTTATAATGTGTGTCGGTGCAACGGCTGCCAGAGCACTCAAAACAGTGGTACAAGGAATATTACTTTCATCAGAAGGGTAAGCAAACAATTCTTCATTTCCTTATTTCACGAAACAATCCATTGATTTGTATTAAAGCGTATAACTAACAGGTCCATACTCGTTAATTTGCTATAGTGAGAAGTTGAACTCTATGAATCTACTTCTGTACATGGCTCCAATTGCTGTTGTACTTCTGCTTCCCGCAACAATCTACATGGAAGAAAATGTGGTAGGAGTAACAATAGCACTCGCTAGACAAGATTTTGGGCTTGTGTGGCTGTTGATCTTCAACTCTTCCCTTGCTTACTTTGTAAATTTAACCAACTTTTTGGTCACGAAGCATACAAGCGCTCTTACACTTCAAGTAAACCATTTTATCTTCCTTTGTACACAATCTATTTTATCTTCCTTTGTACACAATCTATAACAATTGGTTGGTTGGTTCAGGTTCTTGGAAATGCAAAGGGAGCAGTAGCAGTTGTTGTCTCGATATTAATATTTAGGAATCCAGTTTCTGTGACTGGGATGGCTGGCTACACACTCACGGTTATTGGTGTAATTCTTTATGGTGAAGTTAAGAAGCGTAGTTCTAAATGATTCAACATTAATATCTAGCTTAAGATGAGGTTACTTCTGTGTTTAGAGTTCATATGGAGAAATTATTCTTTTTTTAGTAGTTTTCACATTGATTTTTCAGTAAAGAGTTGGTAGAATTAATCTCAAAAGAAGGTACATTATCTCATTTTTGTACTGAGATATTAAGCACAGAGCTTTGCAAGATTTTTACGTATAAGGTAACCGCAAAAAAAGTATGAAATTTATTACACCTTTTACTGATATAAACACACTTTTTACCATTACCAGATACTAAAATATGCAATTTGTTGAAGCATTAGATGATTGAATAAACATGTTGCTTGAATCTATAAGAAGTGAATAGTACATTGCATTTTCTCCTAGTTTGGCTATACTCCAAATCACAATAACATTAAAACTACATGTTACTCAAGTTTAGAGAACATCAGAAATATGTTTAGACAAATATGGCAGACACCCAGCGAATCAATCAAACAAAAGAAAGTTGACAAGTCTTAAAGCTTAATCCGTTCCCTGGCATTGCCATTGGGAATAATCATCAACAATAACCAATAACAACAAACACAACCAAACAAACCAAAAACTCTGTTCGTATGATGAGATAGCACGTGTTTATTCTGGAATAGAAGCGGCAGCTGCTGTTGCTGCTGCTGCAGTTGCTGCGCATTGCGTTTGATGGATGCAGATTTGATCAGATGATTGTAGCTGCCCTTCTCCTTGAATAGCTGCGAGAAATGATGCTTGCAGTACAATATTCCCTCCAAAGCTGCATAGTTTGATGGAGATAAAGAGCAGCCTCCATGGGAGCACTTAAAACACGACTTGTGGTATGCTTGGTTCTCTACTGTTACCTGAATTTAATCACATCTCTAATATCAGATACACTTGTGGTATATGTTTATGCATAGGTGCCAATTGGGCTATGCTTTATATCAAATGGGCCAAAACGGCAAAGTAAAAAAGATAGGTTATAAGGGAACATGTCAACAGGTCGAAAGCCACCCATGTGAATTTTATAGCATATGACCAATTATATTAAAAGAATACTTATATTATTTATGATAAAATATAAATATTTACACACTAATTGGTTATAGAAAAAAATTAAAAGCCAAGGACCATAAGTGTTTAGGGTCAACCCAACCTGTGCTGTTTCGGCCCATATGAAAAAAAAAAATGCAATTTTGACCCGTCAATAAAAATGACTGACCCACCCATTTTGCCGTATCCAGATTTATATCATGAACTATGCTTTTAAAGGTGGGTAAGTACCTTTTCCAGAGGATAAGCGGTTTTGCCACAAGTAGCACATTTGTCTTGGGTCCCCGAGAACATGCCAGCAGCTTTGCTAGGTGACTTTGTCTGCAGATAAAAAGATTTAAAATGCTGCTAATAAATCAACAAAAATTTGTGTAATAAGACCAAACAAATTACCAGCATTGGAGAGTCAGCCGCCTTTGCAGCTGTTAAAAATGACAAATCATCAGAATTCCAAACTAAAAATGATCAAATCAGCCCAAGAAAATACAAACACAGATGAGAAAAAAACATACGTGATGTGAAGTTTTTGTTGAAATTGCCACTCTCCTTGAAGAGCTGCTCAAAGTGAGGCTTGCAGTAGAGAACACCTTCCATTGAGGAGTAATTGCTCAACTGCAAGGTAATTATAACTATTAAGCATTCATACATTCAGGAGGTACTATGCTTGCATAGTTTTACCAAACCAGAGACTGAAATATCCATTTTGGAGATTGGATATAAGGTTAATATCGATATGCCACATCCCAAACACATAAAAACTAACTTTTGACGGGCACTATAGTTTTTCTCTAAACAAATGACAGGCAATTTAGAAACTAGATCAATAATAAAAATACTTTCATTATATATACACTTGTATGAATGGGTAACATGAAATTTTCAACTAAAGAAATAAATGTAATGGTTTAACAATTTGTGATGTTGAAAAATATTAACAAATTTATTTGATTAGCACCCTTGTAAATTAGTGTGGTTGACTTTCCAAAGTCCAAACTAGTGTCCTCTATCATTCATTGCAAGCATCTAATATTCCTTACAATAAGCACAAACAAAGACATTCACTGGACACGGAAAAGCAACTTTAAGATTTAAATGCCAAGCACTATGGCTTATAATGCATTGGCACTCTCACATTTTGTATTAAATCATTTATTCTCACAAACTATGCCTTATGACATATTAGCAATGACAAGTCAACTACAATGACCACTCAATCATTCTTAATATTTATAAAAATGCTTATATAATTGTGACCATTTTATGATGCCAACATATCAAATATATATACTAGAAAGATAAAACGATTAACAAACATGCTAGATCCACCATATCATATACAGATACCAACAGCATTTACCTTAATCCACCAACTAATTATTGTATATTTATAAAAGCATACGAAATATCATCGTAAACCATAAATAAGAAAATGATCATACCTTAAGGGTACCTTTACAATGGCTACACTTGAAGCAAGACTTATGATAATCAATACCATCAGCAGACAAAAGCTCAACAGGGTAAACTGTCTTCCCACAAGCCTTGCATTTCTGCTGTGTTCCAGTAAAATTCATTTTTACCCTTTTTACCCTTCAGATCTGATCTTACCCTATTTTCAACAACAACATCAAATGTCAAAACCCCTATAAAAGTATCCAACTTTATACACAAGATCTGACATAAAATGCTAAAAAGATCCTAACCCATTTACCAAAACTACTTTTTATTTAAAATATGAGTTGGGTTTTTTTACTTTTTTATAATAATCAAATTTTCAAGAAACTTATAAGCACAAAATTTATAAAAAAAAATGAGTTGGGTTTTGTTAAAAAGCTAAAAAGATCTTGACCCATTTATCAAAATTGCATTTTATGTCATATGTGAGTTGGGTTTTTTATAAAAATCAAATTCAAGAAAATATAAACATAAATTTTATAAAAAAAAAAAAAAAAAAAAAGAGTTGGATTTTGTTAAAAAGATCTTGACCCATTTATCAAAATTGCATTTTATTTCATATGTGAGTTGGGTTTTTATAAAAATCAAATTCAAGAACATGACTTTTTTTAGCTAATCAAGAAATGAGTTGGGTTTTGGTGAATAGCTAAAAAGATCTAATTTTTATATAAAAACATCAATATCAAGAACAATATGAGCATAGAATGTTGATAAAGATTAGATCAAAGTACCTTGATGGAAATGAGAGAGTTTGGATGAAATGAAATTTGAGTTGATTAAAGTCAAAGATGTTTTCTGATCAAAATGTGGGGAATGTTTGATATGCAGCGCAAAGAAATGGGGTTTTTTTATTGGGAAAATTCTAAACGCCCCAAATTCCAACTTTATTACCCCAAAAGTTCTTTTTTTAACTTTCAAACGCCTACAAGAACTCTCCCAACTCGAATATTTGGGCAACTCTATCAAATACGTGACATGTGTCCCATTTTTTAAGAACTCAGACTTTTCTAAGACAAGTGTATTAAAGTTCAACAAGAACTTTGACTTTTAATGTCAAGAATCGACAATTTTTGTCTTTTACCAAAAGTAATCTTTTTTTATTATTAAAAGTACACAAATATCGGGCAACCTGGTCCCACAGGTTGTCTTTAAGAACTTATGATGATTAAGTGTTGAATGTATAAAAAAGTATAAGTAGTTTAACCTTTATACATCCCTTTATACATTTATACATTTATACGGATAAACTTCTCAACACACTTTTATTTTAATCCACCACATCGCCACCACGTAGTTCCTCAACACAATCTTCCTCAACACAATTCAAGTGAAGAGCGAACACCGTGTCCGATCACATTGGCGAGACATCGGCACTACATCGTCCGATCTAATGTCTATCGAAAAACTTTTAGGGCTAGGGTAAGTAATTTAACGATTTTCATCTATTGATGTATGGTTTTCTTAATTTATGTTTTCACTAGTTTGTGGTTTCGATAATTTATGGTTTCGCTAATTTAGGGTTAACTTTGACGTAATTGTTCTTGTTTGATTTTGGGTTTCGATATTTTAGGGTTAACTTATTGGGTGATTAATTGTTTCTGTAAGATAACTTGTAACCTATTGGGTGATTCATTGTTCTTGTGGTTTTAGTGATTTGTTGCTACTTATTAAGTTTGACAAACCACTGTAAGATAAGTGGTAGTAAGTGAATAAAGCACTCTAATGATGGTGCAAACTGGTTGGGTTAACGAAACAAAATACACGTAAAATTAAATGCGACACAACTAAATATAATCCGGTGATCCCAAGTTCGAGAGTTGTTAGAGTCGTAACCATCGTCGAAAGATACTCGTGAGCAACCTTCAAATGCGCTCTATCCCACTCTGCATACAATGCATTGAATTCTCCGTCCCGAGCGACTTCCTCCATCTCTAACAAAGACTTCTTCATCTTGGAGCATAAGTCGCTCCTTTCTGGCCCATCCAGAATAAAGACTTCTTCATCTTGGAGCATAAGTCGCTCCTTTTCGGCTCCATCTCTAACAAAGACTTGTCTTTCTGCTATCTCCCATTCTTCTTCCTCCTTAATAGCGACCTCCTCCATTTCTATTAAAAGTTGTTGTTCATCAATTTGTTGGCCAAAGTCTTTTGTTCCTAAACTGTTGCTGAAGTCTTTTGTTGATGAAACAGCTTCCGAAATTGTTGGTCAAGTCTTTTGTAGACATTATTGATAGAATTTTGTAACCTATTTAGCAACACCACTGAATTTAAATTCACATATAAGGTGGGTAAGTTTGAAAATTTATTACCCCAAGATATGTCAATAAATGCGTGTAGTGGAACCTCTCCCATATACTTGACATGGGCCCACATTGTAGTTACTTACCGATTTATTAAATGGCAACGTTTGCTTATTTATTGCCAATGCTTATTTACATGCAAGAGGTCGTGATGATGATTATCTTATTTGATATGCAAATGATATGATTTACCGTATGTTGGCATGGCAATTTTAATACATTATTTTGCGACTACCATGGTTATATCTTGATTTATATGATCCGAGCCTCCGTATTATGTTACTGAAACTAACACATGAATGATCAAAGATGGATCTACGGACTACTGTTTGCAGCCATGGCGGTTATATCTTAGATGGAGGCACGTTAATCAAATGCTCTGATAGTTTGTTTACTTACAATTCAGCTTTGTTGATTGAATGGCATGTCAGACCTGGGATAATTTGTGTGAATCATAAATCAACCTAGATCTGACATGCTATTCAATCACCAAACCTGGATTGCACGTGAACAAACAAGTATATGGAGGAGTTTTAGACCAATGTCAAAGCCGACTGTTGCCCATGGTCCATTTAGGGAAGTTAATTTTTTCATATGTTGATATGATCACTTTATATTATCTTTATATTTTGTTACTGATTATGAGGGTAGAATGGTGGTTGAAAAGGGTTTAGCTTACTCTCAGAGTTCATAACTGTGTGGGTGTTTTTAGTGTGTAATTTTTGGTGTGAAACACTGTGTGTGTGTGTCGGAAAGAGAGGTCAGAAATGATAAGAAAGAGATGTCAAGGTCATGGTAAGGATAGTGGTGGAATGGTGGCGAGAGATATGAAAGGGTTTGTGAGGGTGCCTCATTAACCCCATTTCACTCTGCACTATTCTAGCAAGATTCATTACAAAACCTTTAACTGCCTTCTTATCATATCCGCTCTCTCTCGACACACATATAGAGTTTGACACAAAATTACACACTAACATCACATACACAAGCTATGAACTCGAGAGGAAGCTAAACCCTTTGCACCACCTTTCTAGCCTTAAATATTCAAATTTCACCTCGATAGCTTTTTATTAAAAATTAGTTTATATATGTAAAGGAGTTACTTAACAAAGAAGGAAAGGATATGATATACTTAGGATTGAAAGTCAAGTTGAAAGTAAGAATGTGGCGACGCAACTTCATACATTCAAAATGACTTTTCTAAATGATCACGATAGTGTGTAATGTTCATGACACTCCACACTTCATGATTATCCAACCGAAATGCTTTTCTAGAATCCACGAATTGTAGAAAGGTCGTTGGTACTTTGAGCTTCCCTCAAAACCCATTCCTATGTCACCGCTATAGCAATGGGTTTTGAGATGGCAATCGGATTTCGAGGAGGGTCAAAGTACTAACGCTATCCACTTGTTTATAACATTTTAAGCAACTCCTTTACATAGGTAATTGTTTGAAGCAGTTGGTTTATATGAGTCCGATATACTTTATATACTATTGCTAGGTTTTTAAAAGTTTAAATAGTTGTGTATTATTGGGCCATTGTTTATTTGGTGTGAGTATGATAGTAATGTTTCATTTGTTAAATATGATCGCAGATTAGGAAGTCAAGATTAAGTCGATATAATTATTGTTAACTGCTTTTTATGTTTTTTTTTTTCTTAGGAATAAGCCAATGTCATTGTAAGGAGCAAATTGAAATACTTTCCAATAATTAAAGAAAAGTCAATCATACTAGAAAGAAATTGTTTAGACAACCTGCTTTTGGAGGGTGGTCGGATATGTTCTTCTTTGACCATGAACCACATATGTTAGATTATGTTTTACAAAAACAGGTTTCGTGGATAAACAAGCTATGACATGCCCCTTATATATACTGTTGATGGTCGTTGTTCACATTTTGGTCGACCGGAGTTTTCTCGATAATGTGCTTTCGCTTTGGGACGCAAGTTTTGATTTATATAGTTCGTGGATTTAACATTTAAGTTGAGGGTATTTCCAAAAAATTAGGGGTAAAACTTTCCAACTTAGATCTTGTTGGTGTTATTGAGGATGAAGAGTTGTTCGCAAATTAACCGATGAAGACGCAACCGTGTGTGTCTATTGTTATCGTTAGAGGTTATTTTATGGGTCGCTTATTGGTTGAAGAGTGGATGATTCACTCCTTCGCTTGGTCGAAGACCTAGAAGCATGGAATCCTTTCCATGGGGAGCACATTGGAGGCACTTGTATGACCAGATACTAGACGTTGTATCAAACCACAAGTGGGAACACCTAAAGGGTCTGGAAAGAGACCGGAAGTATGTTCCCACATACACGGTTGGTGGATTTGTTTGGGCATTCAAGGTTAATCCTATTTATATTATCTTTTCTTAGTATTATTATTGAACCCAATGTATGAGAGTAATGCATCTTTATTATTGTAGATATGGATTCTTGAGTCGTTTGAAAGAAGCAGTCGTTGGTGGAATAAAGTCCCAGATGTCATACCAAGGGCAGTAGCGTGGTCAAGGAAAGTAATGTTTACAAGATCGCATTATGGATTGCTATTTGGCAAGGTAAAACACATGCATTATAATGAGCACCACGGACCGGTATACGAATTTAATTTCCTTGTTGTTGATGATGTTATTTAGGACTCAAGATAATTTATGATCTTAAACCAACATTAGACGAGCACCACCGAGTGGTATAGTCAATTTACGGAATTTTACACGCACTACATACCAAGGAGCCTTCCAACAAAATTACCGCATGATTACGATGTGTATCTACGAAGTTGGTCGCTTCACGGAAACGTGGTAGACGTAAAAAAGTATTTACCGATTGTGTCTGGGTACAGACAAGGTCTTCTTACGTAAATCACCTCAAGGATTGTGTCATTCAAGAGTTGAATTTCGTGTTTTCAAACTCGAGGCTATTATTCGTAATTTGCTAGTCAATGTTAAATCATAATTATACGCTTATATTAGAATTATTATTAAGGATAATACCCTTTATTACTTTGTAGGTCCTTGCAGTGAAAGAACTTGCGGATTTGCACGCCAGTTCATCCAAGTATTATCTTTATTTCTTTGAAAGAACTATCCGTTTTTTTTTACAATGCACTTTATTTCGCTTACAGGATAAATTGGACTTTACTACATCCTTTTCCCACCTCAGCTATGAGTTTCGAGAGCAACTAAATCGTGAATTCCACGAATTGGTTGACTCTCTTATTTCTAGCATTCGTTCAGAGCCGGCAGATTGTGATGATGAGGATGATGTAGTTACGTAATGTGATATCCAAATGTACACTTTGCCATAATCAGATTAAATGTATTTTAAATGCATCACCGTTACTCGAGAGTATCCGCTGGAAGAGGAATTAAGGTTGAGGAAAGAAGAGGAAGAACGGTGGAGGATGGAAGAACAAAAGATGATGGAAAAGGATTTTCTAATGGCTATGATAGAGGAGAAGAATCGCAGTTGCAAAAGGCAAAGTTGTTGAAGATTGATAAGGAAAGAAAAAGAGGTCTATAGCTTTCTATAATTCGCACCATTGAAAAGAGCCAAGGCGCATATAACACCCGACATGAGGAGTAAAAAGATGGCTACCGAGTCGTCAGACATCGGTCAAAAGATTTGTGGAATCTGAAAATAATCGAACACATGGGTGCCGGGATCCAGATATGACTGCACAGTTAAAAAATGTTAAACCTTGGGTTGAGGTATTAAAAACAACTTTTAATATATATTTTTTTTAAAACTGTTTTTAATTTACGTTTGTGTAGGTTCTTTCCCGAAGGAACAAGGCTATCGACAAAGTACATCTTACTGATGACTACGACGAATTTCTTGGAAAGCAGGGGCCCCTTCGATGTATGTTTCCTTGGTGCAAAGAAGTTCGTGTGGATCGGAGATTTTGGGAATCCTTAGTGTGTTTAGACCCTCCTAAGAAAGGTTGGCTTATGGACGAGGTAACAGTCACACATATCTTTCAACACGATGGTATATTCTTTTGATATTGTTGGTTTTATACCCTAATCAATTTTTATTGTTGATTTATAGCACATAGAGTCGTGGTGGAATACATGTTGCATTTCAGGCCCGATGGCGCCGATTGGGTATGGTAATCGATACTTTGTTCACCGCTATTACAAGACTCCATCCCCATTTGGTATGTTAATGGGGAAAAGTACAAACACCAATGGGTGATGTTGAATGTAATACTTGTGTTCATGGCTTTATACATATATTGTTATGTGTTTTGTAAAAGCGGCCTTTTGTGTTATACTGCAGTTTATATGCCTATAAATGAAAAGGAAAACATTGGTTTCGCTCGATTCCATATTAGGACGGGTTGTAACATTTACGACAAAGGCTATAAGCTCAAGTAGAGTGGCGTCCTTGGTACAAGAAGATGCGTGCATGTTTACAGGTACCATTGCTTATAAGTCCTTAATTGATAAATGTTTGTCAACACAACAAAGTTAACAAACTAGTTATTGATTTGAAAACTAGTTATTCACTTAGTTGCCTATCAGACTTTAAAAAGGAACAACATTTTTGTAACTAGTACTTACAAACAAACTAGTTCTTGACTAAGTTGCCCATGCGTCATAGTTGCCCAACTATAAATAATTATGTAACATACACTTTCAAGTGTTTATGAACCAGTCCCTTGTACTTGATCATTAATTTCATGGTAGTATTAAGCACAAGTCAACTCTTTAAACTGAACTTAACTGCTTAACCATTTAATACATGTACTATTTCTTAAATGCATATCTTATGGGTTGGTCCCTAGATATGAATGCTCTAATTGTTCTATTATTTATAATACTCTTACAGCTTAATAGTTGCCCATCCCCATTTCTTGTGAAACTTGCCCATCTTAACCGATCTCACAGCTTGCCCAAAAAATTTCACGATGTTCCGCCAACATTCCACTGAAGTTCAAATGGACATAGTTAACGTGCTCCCAGGTGAGGTGTGTGGCTCAATGCCGTAGTGTCGCAAGGCTTGGAAGTCTTGCATAGACAACATGCATTTCACCGTCTGCTTTGGTGTTCGGCGCACTCCACCGCCTTCATACGCTTTGATGTACAAGCGAGGTTTAAAGGTTACGGGTTTGGTAAATCAACATTTTGACTTGCACCCTATGTCCTCAAACATTTCATTTTCGACGCCAAACCAATTGGTCGGTCACATGGAGTTTGGGGTTTTACCTATGGACCAATTGTCCGTGATACCATGGCGGTCGTTTGGAATCCTTCCATCAACCGATCGATCCGCCACGCTTGTCCCCTATCTTTTGACATCACAGAGTATGAAAACGCTTATCGCTGGGATTCGTCCCGACAATTTTGATCCGACCTTCCTAAAATTTCATACCCATTCAATCAAACACACCATGCAATCGCTTTTAATTTTCACGCTCTCCTCTAAACAATGGACGGTGTTAGATCGAATTTCTTGCTTCCGAACACAATCGAATCAAAAAGCAAGTCAAGCTAATGTTGGGGTTACATTTATTGGTGTGGTTATCGGGTTGTATGCTAACGATGGTAGCACATTCCGCAGCTTATTTGATTGTGTCTTTGACTTGCTCACCAACTGCTTCAAGTCCCGGACATACCGCCGAATTAATAGGCAACCTTCCTTACCGCTCTATGTTTCAAACATACGAGACAGATCTGTTGTTTCGGGAAACATTCAAGGGATGTCGCCTGCTTTCTCTATATGGGTTTTATCGGTTGGGGTGGTAGGATTGCATCCGCTACGACTTTCTAGCATTCCAACCCCAATAGCACTCAAATTAATCGGTTTTGACGACAACGACGACCAGAATTGAAATTGGAAACCAGAGGATTTAACGCAAGCATTGTACTATACAAGCTCACATCGGGAACTTTCAAGACTTGGGCATTGAGGGGATGTTGGGTCCTTTACGCTCAAACCGTTACGTGAATCACTTATTTTGCGACTCATCGTGATATGGCGGTTTATTAGGATGTCTTGTTTCCTTGTAGTTTAAATGTTTATTTTTTAGTGTTTGCCGAGGTTCAGCAGTGTCGATGCAAACATTTAAGTTGTTATGTATTGTGCTAAATTGGTATGTAAATTAACAAAATATGTATGGATGTATAAATTTAAGTTGTTATGTATTGTGTTAAGTTGGTATGTAAAGTAACAAAATATGTTTCATGTATATACAGTCGGACTACCAATTGTTCTGACAAAGCCGTTGTCTTCCATAAGAAAGGTATAAACCGACAACATATGCAATTACCTTCAAGAATGCACCCAACGCTCCGCATCGGGGACTCTGTTTGGTGATTGTGGTATCCGGTATGCATATTCTTATACTGATCGTCACATGGGAAGTCATTAGCCGTCGATAACCCCATGACAGTGCCTTGCATATCGTGAGCATATGTCTAATTTTTTAAAACACGTAGTATGTGTTTGGTAGACATGTTGTTCTCAATGTTGGTTGTAATTGTAACTGCTTGTAACAAGGGATGAATTTTGTATTCGGTATGTAGTAGCTAAACCGATGTACCAACTACTTTAATTAATGTGAACCCCAAACAGGATGTATTATTTTGTTAATCTCGTTGTCATTAAAAGTGTTCGTGATCGTTGGGTTTTTGTATCGAGCTCTATGTAAAGAATGTATCGGAGGCAATGGTTCGCATTTCGCAGATAAGTGCCCTTTTCATGGTGGCCTTTATTACAACTTATTAATTTTATTTTTAAGTTATTTTTAAATAATGAAAAGCATTTCGGCAGATAAGTGCCCTTTACAAGCGTATGTTGTCAGTATCCCCACCGCTCGTAAGAAACAATCACGCAGTTAAAGAATTTAGTCGATGAAAAGATACTCATTTTGCAAGATAAGTGCCCTTTTCATGGATGTATTATTTAGGTTAAGTACTTACTAATTATCTTGTTAACATATTTTAAATTAAATACTCATCGCTGCCTTGATCCTTCTACCCGTGGTTTCAAGAATGCTTATATCCGTGGTTCCACCGACAAGGAGAGCAAACCACTGCCATCTTGACAAGAAACCACGGCTAGTGTACTAGAAACCACGGCCGCCCACAAGAAACCACGGCTAGTTCACAAGAAACCACGGCTACTTTAGTAGAAACCACGGCTAGTTTAATGTAAACCACCGCAACTAGTTCTTGTGAGGTACTTCAATCCAACAATACTTAAAATGCACACACCGTTATGGTAACCACAATTAAACCAAACAACATAGAACACAATGAAAACACACACCAAAGAACACATATTTGGTGATTACGGGTCTTTGTTCCGATGTTTCTTTCATGTGTTATTAAACCACCCCGATTATATTTGCTATTACTAGTTTTGCCAAGGATAGCCTTACCACATAAGTTTTGATTAAGATACGCATGACACGCACTCACTAAGATTAACATAAAGATAAATTTTCATGAAACATAGGATTACATGACAACTACCTAAGTTACAAACACTGTGTTAGGCATCCCGAGCCCGCAACACTTTTATTGGAAAACACACTAGCCAACACCGACATACACCATTGCATCATCGTCCCTACCATGGCAACAAACCCTTAATCTTATCTCGTGAAAAGGTCAATATCCCACCCCTTAGTTCGAACTCGCTAGCCGTAACCTTCACCCATCGCTTGATGTAATCTTCCTTTGAAGTTCATTTGAAAACTCGCCATTTTCTTAGGTAGAAACTCGTGGTACCGCAGTCGCAACTCTTCCACAAATTCACCCTTTCACGATTCATCGATCCACCTTCATGCAAACCCCATAATATCCGCCGCCACCGCCAATACTCGACCGATGCCTCCGACAAGACAAGATGAACATATCCTCCCATTGATAAGAATTTGACGCTCACGTAACTCATTCAACCTAAATTGTCCTCGCCATGGCTTATTTTTTACTTTGATCCAAATATTAACCAAAACTTCAATCATGAATAGATGTATATGCATGCTTAAATAGCATAATCAATGACAAAAGATCCAAAAATAATCACATGCAAAGACTTAATGAAAGGTCGGAATTAACCAAGGTAGAAAACAAATAAACAAGCATATTTCATTGACCAACTTTATGAGGTCTCGACATCGCTATTTGTTTTTATCTTAGTTTTAAACAACCATAATCAATGAAACTGCTTTTGAGTCACTATTATAGTCAAAAATCACTCATCGCCTTTAGCACAAATAATTGAGTTGTTCTATTGTAATTCACTTTACCATATTTACCATGATAAAATACAAATACTTGGTTAATACAAACACAACGGTTTATTCATGACAAAATACAAATATTTGTTTAAAACTACACAACCATGTGCAGAGTGTCTAACTTTAAGCCTACAATTTCATTAGCTAAATAATGAGAACATTGTACTAGTAATTATCCATGTTATTGAAATCATCCAAGTGATATGTATTTGATGATTCGTGGAGCGAGTTTAGGTTTATGCCGTAATTATCTACGTAACCCTCCCAACCATCGTTATTTGCTTCACCAAATTTCAACGCACGGCATCCCAATCAAGGTAAATTCTCCCATTTTGAAAATACTCACGTCCGCTTATGCGATTGTGGGTCATCTTTCAAATGAAAATGAGTACCGACGACGCTTACCTGCCCTTGTTCAGTGCCATATCTTGCATAACTTTTTACCATTGTCTCGTCTCGCTATTTGTTTTTTCTCGACAACCAATATAACCTATCTTGTCGAATACTAATAAACATTATTAGATGCCCATTTTGAATGAACTATCTAGGTTACCTGTTTCAAGAATGGTTCCATGCGCCAGACGGGTATGCCCTACGGTACCACACCTCCCACATTTTCTAACTTTTGGCTCCTCATTTTTGATGGGAAGCGATCTTTGTTTTAGGTCTTCCCCCGCCTCTTATCCATCAACGGCGGTTTAACCTTTGCAAGTTACCCGATCATGCCATTCGACTCTATTTCCAAAGGATACACCATTTCATGATATGCGCCTTTCAAGGCGCTTTTGTAAACCATGTTTCCGCCCATTTGTTACGCTTAGTCAATTTTTCTTCTCTACACACGACACACATGACCACATGGTAGTCCCGAAGTTGCCATTTCCTGCACGTTATTCGTAATCAAAACCATACACGAATAAACAACAATTACCGCAATTGACAACTCAGATATTGCGGTACACCGAATCGCATTCATTCTTTACGAAATCAACAATATGACTATGACGATTGTCTATAACTTGGTACACAAAGACACATGGCAATTCCTCTTACTTCCCATTCGCACTCTTCCACATTCTATGCTCAACCTTCCTAGATGCCCGCTTGTAAGTTCAAATTCGGTGGCTCGCAAAATAAGCGCACATCATGTATCATTTATCGAACAAGTAAATGTGAGACGGCGAAGATATATACCGTAGTATTTTTCGCGACGCTCAAATACCAATCTTGTAGAAGACGTCTCAGTACTCCAAGAGCATAGTTATTGGTACCTTTCTGACGTGCCTTGTTAATGAATTTATTGACTCCGCACTGCTTGACGTCAAATAATTGTATCTTTTTCCACCGCAGATGCTCTTGACCACTTTTCAACCCGCCAAGTTTTTTAACGGCTTCGATTTTTGAACGAAGCTCGCAATTGCATTATCAAAATCTTCAACAGATAGCTTTTGCACACCTTCCAAGACAAAGCCTTATGCTTTTAATCGGTGATATTGCACCATCATCAAGTGACGACAACAATAACCATGAAAGCAATTTGGAAACACCGTGTCACACGCTTTTGTTATTGAATGATGCCTGTCTAAATAATCGCCGATTAGGCACTTCACCAATGCATTCTTTCAACCACCCCAAAACAATGTCCAGCTTCACCGTCTCACACCGTATGCGACCGGTGAGCGATTGGAATAATCGATTATTATCATTCCATACCAACAAAGAAGCATGTTGGTTCCGAGATACTTCCTTTCGATGCGCAGATCAATTATAATCAATGGCCGCATGAAGGCTATAAAACTCGAATCTAGTATCGTTAAGTATATATTAGTGATTAGTATATGTTAAAGCTTAATAAGATGTGTGTATAAGAATAATAATAGGAAATATACTAATACTAACAATTAATATAAATGTGTCCGAAACTTACCGCAAAACCAAATGCTACAAAACCATCTTAAATCTGCCACTTGTCTCAGATCGATGTGTTTACATCCCCTCGCTTTTTAGCTTTAGGTTATGACAATATAAAGCTAATCGCTCAAACGATTGTTCATGTTTACTGCTCAACACCTCAAAAGCCAAATTCCTACCCCCAAGCTCGCTTTGTAAGAAACGCTACTTTCCATTCAAGACTAAGATCTCGTTGTATGTCCTTTCCAAGATATACCCTCCGAGTATCTTTCAATTTATCGATTAGCAACCCACTAAGTAATTTCATTGTCGACACGATGATTAGGATGTAATTCGGTTCTTGAACATGTGGGACATTGTTGATGCTAGAAACAAAGAATGTGCTATCCTTTTTTTTACTTGTGATATGTTCCACGAAAGACCTTCATTTATACATTTCACTGTACCTCGGTTCAGATTTAATAACTTTGTATTCAAATCGCTCAAGTAATGATTTCTTTCCAATAGTAAACATGCATTCGCTTTATTATAAAATTCTTTATGTTTATAAAAAGGTATCGGTTTTGGGAATCGATGTTTTTAATTCGTTGTGGTGCGGCTTGGTGGCATGGGCATATTTTTAAATGAGTCTCTTTGCAAGGAGGAAGTGAATACTGTGTTTGTGAAAAAGGTATCCTCGACCTTTGGGGTGTCATGGTAACTATGATTGTGAAGCAATGGAAAATTCGTGTCTAATGATAAATGATTAGAAGTCAAGATGATTTTACCTCAAGGTGGCGGTTCTTTTGTTGAAATTAGCAGAGCTTGAGTTTGCTCATTCTTACAACATAGTTCACGAATGAAGTATTGGACGCCTTCATCATCAACCACGCCCAATTCCATGGAACCATCTTGGTAAGATAACCCGACTCTATCATTTGGTGTCTCTTTGACAACAAGAACCTTTTTCTTCACATACGCAACTAGTTTATTGAAAGTGATATTTTTAGGTAGTTTCACCCATGTTTAGATGAAGGATGCACTATATAAACCTTGAAAGTAGAATTGTCATCGTAATCCATGGTTGTGTTTTGAACAAACTTAATGGAAAAATTGTTGGACATTACAAGAAAGTCTTTTAGTAAGCCAAATGCAAACTACCATCCCTTTGTACTTGTGCATTTACTTAGGTTGCCCAACAATGTAAACTTTCTAAGGTTGCCCAAAATTATTGTATCAACATTGATACACTTTCATGAGTGTATTAAGTATAAACCACCCATTTGTGATTGTTTATTATAAATGTTGTACTTGTGCCAACTGCCTAAGATTTACTAAGATACACATTTATTTGTGTTATGTGACACATTTATTAACTTTCCTAAACTTGCCAACTGCCCACTGGCTGAAACTAGTAACTTATCCCAACTACATATACATTGTAATAAGTAATACCATTTTCAAACTTGTAGTAATGTCTAACGGTAAAAATTGATTATGCTATAACTAGTTTTAGTAATATATTTGGGATTCTTACTTTTGTTTTTCATAACTAACAGGGATTGTGCGTAGCTTTGGTTTTGAAGTGAACGACCATGTGATGACGTGATTCATGAAATATATAGCAAACAACTTAACAAAAGATCTAAGAAGGATTTAGTTGAAAATGTGTGTTGGCGGTCAAGGAAATAGTGACAATAATAAAGATGAGCATGTATAAGGTCACCTTGGACAATCAAAATGAAGGATAAATTTAGTAGAATTTAGTTAAAGTTAGATTAACAACCCGCATTACATCGATGCATTTTTTTTTTCCTAAACTTAATCTTAGTATAAGAAAACATGTAATATTCAGCTATTTAAAGTTCATATATTTAACTTTCCGCCTTGCAAGTTTGTTTCGTGCTTATATTGTTGGGAATAAATTGAAGTGAAATTGTTCATTGATTCATTCAAGAAATGCCATACCACTACTGACTTACAAAATGCAAACAACTTCAAATGCCACTACAAGAAAAAGAGGTATACAAGATATACTAATCCTAATCTACTACATCTGCTCCAACATCTAAGAGGGTTAAAAGAAAGGCATGATCGTCACATCTTTCACACTAGATGCTCGGATATGTCAGGAAGTCTTGCATAACCACCCATTCCTTCTTTCTCGATGGTCGGATATGCATGACTACTAGGACGAGGAAGCTAAGGATCAAAATGGGAAGGATGGATTGATGCAAATAATGATGATGAAGAAAATAAAGTTTCCTTTATGCTTCATCTCCGATTTCACCAAAAGCAATCCGCTTTCCTTCACCAAGCTCTTCCTCTATACTGGCGTGAAGATGCACCAAAACTTGGCGCAGTAGACCAACCACCACCTCCTGCTCGGCACCGTGCCTTTGTTGAGGTTGAGGTGCCGGAGGTCGGAGTAACAAGGTATCTCAAGAAGGAGTTCCTCCGTGTTATCGTAAGAATCACTTGATCCACTACACCGCCATCTTCGTAAGAAGAGAAATGGGATGTCAAAGGTCGAGGGTCATGTGAGGTGTCCGAATCGAGAAAATCAACCGATGATGAGGATGATGGAGAAGAGGTTGATTTAGAACCTCCGTGAAGTATTCATGGTCAATTTTTGTTGATTGTGTTTGTGATGAAACTAGGGTTCATAATGGTATTTGGGGTAAAATGGTGAGAGAAGTATGCATTGGGAAGATTTTATAGACGGGTTAAAGGTTTCATCAGTAAGTTAATGCGAGTTGTTGGCACAAGAATTCTAGAATCTTACCGAACATATCCAAGTCTTGGGTTGGTTTCATCGAAGCGCATAACTTCAAAGATTGATATATGTTTCACAAGTGTTAAAATTGCGTGAGGTCGCATAAGTCGTATACACGTAAGCAAGGGTCAACAAAACTACCAATACTTTTGACTATTTCTATACACCTTCTACCCAACACCGCCTCTCACTTCCACTTCAAAATATCCCACTTCCTCTTCTAATACAAACAAAACCCTCAAAGATACAAGAATCATAACCCTAAAAATATCAATTCATCAAATGGCTCTTCAATTCAAGAAGGATCACAACAAAGTTGCGTTTGGGAAATGCAAAAGGTGATGAGTCAGATGTGCCTATGGTGGAGTTCTTGAAAAGAACAAAGATTCACTATGCCCTAAAGCATTCTCCCAACCACATTTATGAAACGTTGGTCAAACAATTTTGGGCTTCGCTTCACACGGACCGAAAAGGAGATTACGCCATGATTGACGGAACAGTATGTAGTCACAGAGGAGTCGATAAGGACGAAGCTTCGCTTGATGATGCCGATGGGGTATTTGACTCAAGATCGAGGATATACTCATGTGGTGAGAGGTATTGGGTATCAAGGTACTAGGACCGACATATGGTCAAGAAGCACTTTTGCCCCAAGTGGAGGTTCTGGTTCACACGCTGTTTCAAAGCTTTAGCAACAAACTGGGGCATGGGATCAATTCTTCACAATTGGCATACGGTATAGTGTGTCTTTCACAAGGTTAACTTATAATTTTTCAAAGTTTATTTTTGATAATTTGGTTGAAAATATCAATAGGAAACAACATAAGTTTTAATGTACCCTAGATTCTTACAAATAATTATAGACACCTCTACCCAAACCCAAGGCTTTTATGAAGTAGAGCTCTTACACCAAACTCTTTGCCTCTATGAGAACTAACTTTGAGGGGCACATTATCCATTGACAGAGGCTATGTTGCCTCAAGACAATATCGCTTGTTGAGGAGAATGTTGCTAACATTGATGAGGCCCTCCTTTTCTCGTCAAGCTTCTCATGTTGCACAAGACCACCTCCACCAACACCGACTGCACATTGTCCTAGTCCACCACAAGCACAAGATCCTCTTGATGATTTTGAGTCCGACATAAACAGATTGACCACACTTACTCCTCCAAGGATACCTATTGATGAGATACCTATTGATGAGGTACCTCCCATTACCACGAGCAATCACGGTGGAGAGGACCCTATTACTCTCTCATCCGCTCTATGCTCTTGTTAATGTGTATGCAAATGAGGTATCTAGTCTCGAAAAGGAGCTTGCAGAGACCAAGTCTTGTCTTGGTAGTAAGATTGACGAACCGCAATATAAAGTTAAGGAATTAGAGGACAAACTAGAAAAGACCAACAAAAGGAAGCTTGTGGTTTCTTCCGAAGAGGAAGAGGAAAACATCGTTATGAGTCTCTTGATATGTTAGTGATGTATCTATCAATGATCCTTCATCGCAGCTGCGTAATCTCCAAAGAAGAAGGAGCCTCGTTTTATCAAAGGAGAAAGAAATCGATTGAATAAAGCATCTATCAAGTCTCCAAGGATCCGAGCTTGTCAAAGCTGCAACCGCCGATGCCCCAATGGAGTATGTTGCAACGAAACTTGGTCAATCTTCACCATACAAAGACGATCGCTTTCATCAAAGTTGCACCAAAGACCAAAAGACCAAAGTTTGTTGACATATCGGATAATATTGATGCTATTCCACCAAAGAGGATCTCCCACCGGTTACATCTCAAGAAATTCTCAAGCCAATCCTTCATCTCGACAAGGTGACTTCAACGACCATCTTTGGTTTCTGTGAAGCTCCTACAATTGCTAGCTCATCCGACAAGGCTAGATCTGGCGAACCAAGAGCTATTTCTTCCAAGCACCTATTGTACCAGTCCCACTCCTACCGTCAGATCTGTTGGCTTAGAAGATGATGAACCATCTTTAGGTATCTATAAGACGGTGGGAGAAAGAAGAGAAGGCCAAAGTAACTCCCTTGGATCTTGAGGATGATGAGTCAACCTTTATCAAAGAAGGGTCTTCATCTGATTTTCCTGATGGAGATCCAAATGTGCTGGTCAATTGGACATTGATAAACAAAGAACTCAATGTCATGCATCGAATGGATAAATCTTCAATGGAGTTCACCTTTTTGAAGGAAATACTTCATTTGGTGAGATGTAGGCACTTGCTTTCTCTCAGACACTCTTGTCACCTCCCATTATCGCAACAATGCACCACAAGGTTCTGGGATGTTCTTATTAGAGATCTTCATGTCCTGCTTAGCTCTCAATCTCCTAATGATAAAGGACACGCTATCCGCGTAACTCACATTTATGGCGTGTTGAGTCCGGAGATTCTATCCTCCGCCTCGTGTGCATCTAGTTGAAACGAAGGTGGAATCACAACAGATGTTCACGAGAGAATTTATCCATTGTCCAAAAGACTTATGGAGAAGATGTCGACTAACAAGTCGGAAATTCCTCCAAATCCAGTGGGGAATGAAATACCACAAGTTTGAACAACCTGGTTAGACCGATTAAGACTCGCCTTCAAGAACAAGTCGCATCATCGTGTTCTTAGTTTTATAGCTTGTATTTACATTCCGCTAAAGAATACGAGTTGTAGAGATTTTCTATTAGTTTGGTTGTATTTACATCATCGTGTTATTAGTTATTATAGCTTGTATTATAGCTTGTATTTACATTAGACGCTCAACGGATGAGTCGATATGTTATGGTTACGCATTAGACGCTCAACGGATGAGTCGATATGTTGTGATTACACATTAGACGCTCAACGGATGAGTCGTTTACCTATGGTTACACATTACACGCTCAACATATATATTTGGAAATTATTCATTAATTTATAAACCGCATCAACCTATGGGTATAAGGTGTTAGTTGTTTACTTTCCATTCATACAATCATCCAATAAGGACTACTATCAAATGGGTATAAGGTGTTAGTTGTTGTGTAGTAAATGGTTGTAATTGACTATTTGTGGGTAGATGGTTTGGGCAACCCACGGGTAGTATGTTTCTAACCACCCCGTGTTTGGGCAACTCAAGGGTCATATGTAACATGTTGATCTATTAGTATATAATCCCCAAATCATCGCGCTATCAAATTATTCATCTTTAAACACTTGAAATTGGCGATATCACAAACCCTAACAATTCCCAAACCGATAATTAAACGTGGTTTACATCCAAAGGACACAAATGCCGGCTGTAATATCCCACCACACACAACGTCGCAGTATACCTAACCGAGAACAATCATATCAAGGGTTCCATGAGATGATTGCTTTTCTCAAACACACACCAATTCACTATGCAATAAGTGTACAACCTATCATTGTTCAAGAATACATTAATCAATTTTGGTTGAAGGCAAAATTCAAAACGAGTTGGACCCGAGGTTATTAGGAGTCTTGTTGATAAGAACGAGATAATAGTCAACGAGGATGTGATTAGGGATGTTTTGAAGTCGGATGATGCCGATGGGGTTGTCAATTTGTCCGATGATGAAATTTTTCGTGGGTTGCAAAGATTGGGTTATGAGAAAATGTGGAAAGAATTAAGTATCATAAAGGTATGTTCTCACCCCAATGGAAGTTTTAATACATACTTTGCTTCGTGTCTAAGCAACAAGACCACTGGGTTTGATGAGTTTCCATCAAAAATAGCAATCGTCATATGTTTATCACGGGGAGGTCGTTTAATCGGTCTAGGTTGATCTTTGAGGGTTAATAAAGAACATTAAAGAAAAGGGTAAATACTACTTATATTCTAGGTTTGTTCAATTAATAGTCGAGAAACGATAACGGCACCCATTCATCATAAAAAGGAGTATGAGGTACATCATATGTCTCCTAGGTGTTTACACACTGAGAAAAAAAATGACAAGTTCTCGTGAAAGATTACACCTTTATTCCCTAATATGCTTAACCCGCCAGCATTCCTCGAAATGAGGAGGTGCTTGAATCCCAACCCAACCAAAGCAATGATGCTCAACCCAATCCGACAACGCTCGAACATATCACGCACCAACAGATCCATCGCTAAACCATTACCTTTACTCGAATCACAAAACACCCAAACCAATGATGTCGCTCCCATCGCTACCACCGAACCTCAACCCAATGCCACCGTATCGATCCCACGGTGAGAATATTATAGAAGTAGTTAAAGAATGAAGGCTAAATGTACACAAATGGAAAATACAATAAGAAGGTTGAAGCACGTGGTTTATGTGTTGGAGAGAGTAAGAAGACCAAGGTTTGGTGCATCTAATAGAGTAATGAAGATGACTAAGAAAGGCGTGTCCTCGAAGGGAGGAGCAAAAGCATTTGTTCGGGGAGGAGGTAAACATGGATGTTGACCTTAATGACAAGATCGATGCGACCTTAATGACAACCTCGGTCACACAAACACCCAAGGAAGTTGAAAAGAGGTTGCCAGACATTGATGAAGTTATGTAAAAGCTACCGAGTCGGACCGGATCGGCATCGCACATTTTCCTATTATACTTAGACCCACCGGTCCTAAACCCTTGGCTAAACCTTTGGCTAAAGGTTTGAAGGTTGAAAAGCGTAATTGATAGAGGAAGGAAAAGAACAAATGGTAGAACCTTTAATGTTGCAATTGAAGACGAAGAGGAAGAAGTTGTGCATGCCGTATCTAGTGATGATACAAATGACAAGACCGCAGTAACATCGAGGTTATTTCATCAACGCTACGCCGATACACATTTTGGTACTACAACCATCGATAGTACGATTATCACAACCATCGTAACACAACCATCGCAGAGAAGGAGGTTGCATGTACGTCACGAAATTTCAGAGAACCTTAGCAATTCCCGATTCTCGTTCTTGCACTGCTCCCATTGTAATTGAACCCACCGAAATAAACAATTGGCTAATACTTTGAAGAATGGGGAGTCATGAATAAAGTAGTCGATCAACGAGACATAGGAAAGGGTGAAGTTATTTCAACCTCAAGTTGATGAACTTCAATTTGATAGTACGGAGGATCGATTTCACATGATCGTGAATTATCAATACAATTGGTGAAAATTTTAAGGTCAATATCTAGCATTAGAAAAAAAAGAAAGAACAAGATGAAGCGACTATGAGAGTGATTGAACAATTGAACAAGGAACAAGCATTTGTCCGTGGTTCGAAATGATAAAGTTGGAATGGAGTAATGAAGAATGGGCACTATTAGATGTTCCATCAAGGTCAATGGTTCTTGTCATGAGGGCTAGACTAATGCGTAGGAGAGAAGTGTCGCACCATACAATAGTAAGAATAACAAAGCTCCAACTAGGGCTCAAAGGAGAAATTTCATGATCTCAATTTAAAACGTGGAATTTTGCAAAGGCAAAGATTTCAAAAATTGACGGACGAAGAGATTGAAAACCAGATGAACGTTGGTTAAGAATGAAAGATGATTTCATTCCTATGAATTCGATAAAGAAGCGATTGGATCAACAACGAACAAAAGCGAATGGCGAAATTGGAAAATGTGCGTTCTAAGAAATGTAAATTGGATGAAGGGATGGAAAGGGAAGAAAGAATGGATTTCTATCTTAAGGTGATCGATATACAAAAGCCGATTAATTGTACACCACTAAACGCCGGTCAACCAGTTAATGATTTGAAAATAATCATCGAGAATGGTAGAGAAGTGATTGAAATAACAAGAGCGTATGGATGCGTAAGTAGATACGTAGATTTTGGAAGCTTGTTTTTCTCTCTATCAAAAGAGGATTTGGAACAGTTATGGAAAGTCATTGATTTTAGATATGGAAAGCATGGGCCAACTGGAGGATTAGCAAGGTTGGTGTGGAGATCAGTGAAAAACCTGTGTCAACCTAATCCATTGGCCAAATTCTGGAAACAATTTGAAGTAGTTGAATGGATGCTTTATGAGCATTCCAGAGTACATGCTGTACAATCTACTAAGGATAAGTTTTTCATGTTTATTGATAAAGCCTATCCATTGTCCAAAACTGCTGCTGTGAAAATGTTGAAGCGAAGCTTGATCCACAAGGAACCATATCAACAAATCCAATGGTAGATCAATTGCTATTGAAGATTCAAAAGATTGCCGTGTACAAGGTCCTTTGGCAATAAAACTCTCAAGGAAGGTTAAGTAGAATGGGTGGTGTATCGTGAAAGAATGTCCGAGACGGCCAGTGGGTCAAACCATGGATTGAATTATCATGGAACCACGGCAAGTATGAAGAAACCACGCTTATAATAATCTGCTGAAAGCACGGTAGTTCGAGATAAAACCACGGCTAGTATGAAGAAACCACGGCTAGTTCGTATAAAACCACGTCTAGTTGAAAACATACCACGGCAAGTATGATCAAAACCACGGCTATAAGGATCGTGAAACCACGCCTAGTTGAGATGATACGACGGCTAGTTTAGAATAAACCACGGCAGTAGTATGTGTTTGGAAGATGGTTTAAATGTAATATCATACTTTATATGTAATGAGTTTTAGAACTTAAACAAGCAATAATAATATCAACTAATAATATTTACAAACATTGTCAAAACATTTTGGATATTTACGATTTATCATTCCAATAGTTACTACAATTGATTATACATACACAAAGAATGACCATTTCTTATGAGCTAACATCTTTATGTACTAATTATATACATACACAAAAATGACCATTGCTTGTAATAAATATAGTCAATGACCAAATACTCAATCTTGTATTTCCATAGGTACTCAAACATTCTTTCACGATAGGCAAGAGTCAAGTCATAGGTCGCCGACTCTAATGGCATGTTATGAGTCACCCTATAGGTTAATGCAAGACCATATCCCGCAACACCGTATTGACTGTTTGTTCGGGGCGCCAACACATTTTTAAGCTAATCCGATAGGCGTTGATATCTATGCCTTTTCTTTGCAAAGACTCCCGCTTCATCTAGTAATTTTGGCGTACCATCATCGAAATTTTGCGGCATGGTATCCTTCCACCGATCGCGCCTGCTTGTAAAGGCGGAAACGAATCATACAATGTCAAAACACCAGATCGACATGCGCCTCCTCCTACCGCCCAAAGGCTTGTCGGGTTCGCTTTATTGGAAATAGTACCTACATCATTTATGACATCAAGATAACGCACGCTACCGAACATTTTCGACACCTACGGCAATATGGAAAGAAATAAATACCTTTTCAACATTAGCCCAAGGCACCGGTACTTTACACCATTTGCCCAATAGGTTCGCACCAAATCATTAACTACTTGAGTCAGTGAAAAGGGACCCACCATAGCCCGCCGGCATCCGATGGTCTGAAATGCCACAAAGAAATCTACCCATATGTCAAGATGTCATTTACACAATCGGGCACATTATTAAAAACATGTGGGAATCACAAAGAAACATTTGTGGTAGAATACTAACAAGTGATTTTATACGCACTCGCCCCTCACCATCCATCCTTGTTTGCACCCGTAGCCAATAAACAAATTCCCAAAACCGAGATCAAGAATAGTGTCTTCATTGCCCCATGGGAAAATAAACCTAGTACCATTATTCTCTTCAAAATTTTTGAACGGAACATGGCACAGTTACCTTTTTGGTTTTTTTCTTCCCAGTCACAGTTCTCGATAGATTCTAAATTATTAAAAATTAACTCTTTTAGATAATGTTTGTATTACAAACTAAGAGACATATAAGTTGACACGGTCAAATACCTCGACAAACGGTTCCAATGTATCATCAAAATCTGGAGCGTTAGAGGGATGGGGTTTCACAATTAATCCGTACGAACGCCTTCTCTTTGGAGTAGTGGTCGGTGGAGTAGTATAGGGTGAGGTGCAATATCTCCCCGGCTTCCTCTTACGCTTAAGGAGTTGAAAACTAACTGATATTTGCGACCTTTAAAAATAAAACGATTCATCTTTTAACAAACAACTCGACTATCCAAACAATTAAATAACTTCAATGCTCAACTGTTATTCTACGGATAAATTGGTTTAGTCATGACTAACCATGTGGTGTCTATTTTAAGGACAAGAACAACAAAGCATGACTGCTTGTTCGGGGCCCTTTATTATTTTCAAACGAAAATCCTCCGCAAAGTTGACTATGTATGTTTAACTATTTACATGTGACTTAGCACGCGGTGTCTATTTAATAGCGAAACCATGATCTTATTGTTCACCATATTTCCATCAAATATTTGCTCCTATCCATTTTCGCCTATAACAATATTTCGATAACATTAATTGATTCATGTCGAGTTCTAAAGGAGTTAGGTTTGAGGAAAACCACGATGCAAAGGAGTGGTCGATAAAGGTAGCAAGAGAGGTAATGTTTCCGAAATATATGAATTATATGGACCGATGTCGAACCAACTTACCGATTACCAAATCAAGTGCTAGAAGACATAAGAAGAGATATACGGTATTGAAAAAAACAGTTATAGAACCAACTGGCGCTGGTAACTCAAAGCAATCACAAAGGTCGGGAGCCAATGCGCAAGATGTTGGTCCTAGTAGCCGTGAAACTCATGTTCTAAGCAAATGAATTGTCGTAAGACACTTAAAGAGTCAAGTCAACCATAAGTGAAAATAGTTTGCATGTTTCCTATGTTGTAAAAGTGATGTATTAATGAAAAGATAATTTAATATTTTAATAATTATATCAACTGTACTACATTGTAAAGATAAGATAAGATTCTTTGCACACAAGAAAAGATGATTTTATTCTAAGTGAAGTACAAAGACAATGTAAAAGATAAGATTCTTATATCGCTACATATCCTACTACATAATATTTTCCTACTTTCTCGGTCTCTTATTATCACAGATCTCACTTTCTTCTCTTATTCTCGCCAAGAACAATGGCAACACCAAATGGAAACTTTCAAAATGATGAAGAAGAGTACGAGTTTGTCTTAAACAACGATTTGCTTTTTGACGCAGTTAGATGCTTTTGGTGAAGAACCAATGTCGAATATGGTTCATATAGGCAAGTGAGTGTGGATGAGGACAATATCCTTACTTGGTCAAGGCCGCCAAGACTTCTACCGGGATGAGATTTATGGAGTTGACGAGGAAGAGGAGGAAGAATATGAAGATGAGGAAGAGGTCAAACCGAAATGTGCAAAGAAGGTCGAGATAGTGCAAAGAACCGAGGTGGTGCAACAAACGCAGAAGATGATAACAACCAAGTCGAGCAACATGTGAATAATCCTACATTATTTGAAGATATTTATAATTTGGAAAATAGGATTACTAGTCTTGAAATCTTGCTTGAACGACTCAAAGCAATTAAGAAAAGCAAGGAGAGCTCGAACTAAAATGTAGATTATGATGATGGTCATTTATGTATTTAGTATCATATTTGTTTTTAGGTGTCGAAAACTGCTTTAATGTATGTTTATGTGCTATCTATGCAAATGTATTAATGTATATAGTAATCAAATGAAAAGGTGGACTTGTTTGTTGGTAAGATAATTAAATGTACCTTGACAACATCCCGCCCATCCTCATCATCAATGCATATAACTTCAACAGTCAGTGTATCCGCCTTCCATAACCGCTTTCCTCAACATCCATGTCCAATGTGTCTAATTGTGGAGCAACTTGCTAGCCGGGATCATAAACGTTGTTCACCGGTAAAGCCCCGCTGCAACCACGGGTCTAACAATGTAGCGTAAATCAGACAAACCATTCCCACCAAAGAGTGGCCGCCAAACAACAATTTCTTTACCCTTGCATCGCTATTATCTTTTACCGCACCATTCACATCCATCGATTCCTAGATAAAGGGTATGTGGGTTTGATTTTGAAATAGAATAAAATAAAAGAAGGAAAAAAAACAATATATATATATGCGACGTCAATGTGGAGTTGGATCAAACCCATCATAAGCAATGTCCGAGAACTCATCATTCAAATTTGTAAGGCAAAGAAATCAAATTTGTTATCAACCCGCATTATATTGTTGGAATGATGAGCATCGCAAGACCTCCCGATAAAGCAACTTTTCATAAGTTGGGACATAGGCCCCAGAACTCATCGAATCGGCATACAACAACACGCTTGTCATCGGATCCTACGTTACTCCCGACCGGGTGTGTTCATCGGTAGTAGCCAACGGTTTGTTGCCATCAACAAGATCCACCACAAAAGTTAACTTACTTAGGCAATCAAAGACACCATTTTGGTGGAATGAAGTAACAAAATTCAAATAATGTGTTTTACCTTAATCTCACCAACATCATCTTGTGACTTTATTCCTAAAGCATCCTCAATTACCACAATTCTCTTTTGTACTGTAACTCACATAAGAGCCGTGATACACCAACTACTCCTACACGTGTTTCTATAGTACCAACCCGTGACTTAAGGGATTTAAGCTCAAGACGAAAGTCATCTTTATCTAAGGTATGTGACGATTCCGCTTTGTCACATTTGATCCCATCTGCAACATCTTCAACCTTCTCGTGCTCATTCATATTCAACATTTCACCAAGCCCATCAACAATCTCTTCTTCAACACTTTGTCATTGAAACTAGACGCTTGACCTTCTCTAACTACTTCATCGGCCACACAAAGGGACATTTAAATCGGCTTCAATTCCACCGATACATCCGCATCACCCATACCGCCTCTTCTTCCACCATCACTGGTCACCAACTCTTCTCTTCTTTGAACAAGTTGGGAATCTAGTTGACGGATGTACTCCATAACGCGAATGTACCACGGACAACTCACCTCGGCATTTGTCGGTACAATCTTCAGTAGGGTCTCAAAGCCTCGAATAACAAAGGAGATAAGTCGATATGCTAAATGGAATAAAACATACAACAGCTTAACTAATTTTCGCTTTTACTTACCGGATCAAATAAAATTGTATAATGTTTTTTCAAAGTTTTTACTTTGGACCAAGCTAGACAACGGGATCTTCTCGGGTCTTCGTCCGTAATCGAGTCGTTTGGAATGTCTCCATAATCCAAATCAAAAACAAATACATTGAATTAAGAGTTACCGTTTGTGATTATAGTGGTTAGGATACAAGTGGTCAGATATGTAATAACAGGGATACAATTACATAACGTGTTGTTGCAAAGAAGGGTTCTTCTCAAGTAGCAATGGATGAAGACACATTGTCGCTGGTTTCAACCAACTGCTTACAAATGAGTTCTATGTATTTATCTCATGCCAAACCATCAACCATAACATCCTTAAATCTACACAAACACTTACATCGACTACGTAAAAATGCCTAGGAACCAAGCCAATGGCTAATGAACAATGCCAACACATTATTAAGATTAACCATCGTAATATATACAAGCACAAATAATGTATGTTACAAGTAAAATATAACCTTCAACACCCATGTAAATCCATACACACCGTATGTTTGTTCTTTTTGGATCTTTGAAACGGGCTTTTTGATTCTCGCCAAGATGCCTAGGAACAACATTCACCGCTCTTTTATATAGATGAGCCCACATGTATTCGCCCCATGGATACTCATTCCATACACAAAATCCTCAACATTCCTTAGCAAATGGTCGAACATTAAACCTTCCTTCCCGACCGATAAAGACAAATGTTGCAATCACCAACAAAGCAACCTCACAAAGATCTTCATCGGATAACAATTCCCACCTTCCGCCGACTTTACCAACGCCAAAAGGTCATCACCCTTAACTTTTTGTTCTTAGTTTTCTTTTATCGAAACAACCGATCAAAAAGGACTATATGTTAAACCCTTAACAACATGGCCGTGGTCACTTTCACTATTATCTACGGTCCTAAACGAAACCCGCTAGAAGACTAAATTGTTCACGCCAAAATCAAAACAAGATCACCTAGTACAAAAGTTAAAGTGGACAACAATCAAGAATTTTAGACACCTCAACCGCATTTTGATATAAATAATGGTATAAGTGGTTGTCGGGAATACTTAGGAAAATCTAACCAAGGGCCAAAGATGCTTTCTAAACAATTTGGTTCTATTAACATTCGAAGCACCTTTAATAGTACCAATATGTTCTAATCTAGATCCGACCGTTAGCTTTGCATCAAACATGTTCGTGGTCGGATTCTAGAGATGTTGAAGAACCGCGATCGAGTGTAGGAATATGCGCTTGATTGCTTTGAATGTACAAATATGCGTCGTATGGAAGAAGAACTATTCAGGAGTAGGATTAGGCCGCTGGATATCAAATATTCGGTAGGATATCTGCTTCACCAATGCGGATGATTTTTCGGCTTTGAGAGGAAGGCAAAAGTGGGGTAAAGGAGTGTGTTTGGGATGATTTGGGTATTTTGTGTTTTGTATTTAGGTGTATTAGGATAATAAATTCTTTTTGAGGTACGTAATTTGGTTTATTAAAGGTGTATTTGTATGGTATAGAGTGGTATTTATGAGAGTCGCCTCGAAAGTACATATGTGTGGGCCCAAGTTGCCCAACTTATTTGCATTTAAAAATTGGTTTTATAGATAGTTGCAAGAGTACATATTTGTGGGGCCAAGTTGCCCAACTTATTTGTATTTATAAAGTTAAAATATAAATTTTGAATTTTCACTAAAAGACAAAATTGTCACCGCCTAATATAATGTGTCAAAGTTGCCCAACAGACAACTTGTTACTTTTGTACTATGTAAGTACAACGGGCCCAAATATTTGATAGAGTTGCCTATGGGAGAGTCGCCCACGGGCATTTTGAGAAGTTAAAAAAGTGGGGCTTTTGGGGTAATAAAGTTGGGCAACTGGGGCATTTAGAGAATTTTCCCTTTTTTATTTATATATTGTGGGTAAAAAGATGTGCTTTTTGCAGCTTAGTGGATGGAGCGAAACAAGATGATAATAATTTATGGGATGATGGGTGGAAGATTCTTCATTCATCTATAAAACTAGTCCCTTGAGAATCTTGCAATGTGCATAGTTGGGGATCTTACATTCCCTTTGATACATTCTCGTACACGACTTACTTAACTGTTTTATTAAGTAGGTCGTGTTCGGATTTGGGTTGTGCTAAACGGGTTGGAGTACGTTAATGAGTTGACCATGCGACTCGTTTAACGTGTTTATCACGTGTAACATGTTCAGCCGTCAAATGTTTAGATCATTGTAGCAGTTGAGTCATTGGAGACACAATGCAAAACTTTAGACTAGTGGTAAAAGGGCATATCCACGCATCTTCCAGCCCAATTAGATGCATCCTCGCTATTACATTGACCCTCATACGACGCGTCGTGGAGGAAAAAAAGCACAACTCGGTCTTCCTCAAAACCGAGTTGTGAAGTCAGTTTGTGTGAGATGTGTGTGTTATTTAATTTGTTATGTGGGGTATATTTGTGTATAAGTAAGGAATATTTGGGTGGTGATGTTGGTTGTGTTATTACAACCACGCTAACATTAGATAAAAATTGAATCAAAGTTTGTAAATGTCAATGTAAATTATTATTATTTTTTTTTTTTTTTTTTTTTTTTTTTTTTTTTTGGGTAGAAACCATATACGTTATTCAAAGCAACAAGTAGTTTGAGTATTCCTCACATGGCATAGATAAGAGAGAAAAAATATGCTATGGAGTCCTTTATTAAAAAGAAAATATGGATGTTGTGAGATAGAGAGAGGGAAGAATTTGAATTCAAATGTGTTTGAAAGGGAAGAGTTTAAGAGAAGCTTGGTTAAGGTTGAACTATGATTTGGTTAGGTGTTGTCATGGTTGAGGTTAAAAAGGGAATGTGCCAAAGGTATCAAAGAATTTTCTATTCTTGGAGAAGAGGGTGAGAACAAAGTGAGTTGGCATAGATGTGATGAAGAGATAATGGGTTGTAAGGATGTGATGTTGAGGTGATGGGGAGCCTATGCTTGGGATTCAAATTTGAATGTGGGAGTGTGTGAGTGAGTGAGAATATATGTGAGTGAGAGTGTGAGTTGTATATGATGTGAGAGTGATATGATGGGGAACATATCTCTTGGATTCAAATTTGAGTGTAGTGTGAGTGTGTGAGTGAGTGAAGTGTGTGTAAGGGAAAGGCTGTGAGTAGTGTGTGTTGTAATTTGAATTCAAGTTTGTGAGAGTGAAGAGGAGGATGAGTTGGTGATGTGATTATGAAATGATTGGACGCCTTTGAGAAGATTTTGATTATGTATGTAAGGAAGAGAATGTGAGTGAAGTGTGTGTATTTTGAATTCAAAATGTGTTGTGTGTGAGTGTAGTGAGTTGAAGAGGATAATGAATAGGAAAGTGCGTATATGTGTTCAAATCTTAGTGGTTTAGAGATTATGTGGTGAAAAAGAAGTTGATATGTAGAATGGTGGAATGTTGGGAGACAAGAAGTACATGCAAGTACAAGGTGTGTAAGGAATATTTAGAAAATATTGGAGATAAGATTTGAAGGGTTTTGAAATGGTTTAAAGGTTTATTTGGTGTTGAAGATAATCAAAAGATTGATTAAGGCTTAATCACATTGTCATTAAGAAAGAAAAGAATAAACAATGATGATTATGAGTTATATTTTTGACAAGTGTTGGAATCACTCCTAAACCATAATCAAGTGTTAGTAATTAATATGTAATAGTTAGCTTTATTATGGCCTTTATGTTTGCAATTAGCCTTAGGCTTATGTAGAAGGCCCATAAGCCTAGGCCTTAGTCCATTAAGGAAAGGATGGAAACTAGAAGTGTTGCCCTAGCTTTCCTCCTATAAATACCTTATGTAAACCTTCATTTGAAGGTTGGTTGTTCAAGTTTTTCTCTCATTCACATCCTACGCCTAAACCGTCTTTATTATCGTGTGTGTGTGTTAGATCTTGTTCAATCGCCTTATCTCTTTCTATATTACTTGTGTTTGTAAAACTAGTGACCTAACAATGGTATCAATCGCCTAATAGTTGGGTGAACGATTGTTTGAAGTGAGTTTTGGTCTCACGATAACGTGACGGTACCATATCTTTAGTTAGCTTAAAACGCATTTTTACACTTTTAATCCAAGATTCTTGTACTTTCAACGTTATAAGGTGTTAAACTAACGCTTTTTGGCAAAAAGTTTGGAACTTTATGCGTGGATCATTGTTTTGAACTAGTTTTTATTCGTGGGTGTAGTTCTACGCAGAATCGCTTTTAGAAGGTTCGTTCATCAAATTTCACATTCTTGTGTTATTTGGTGCTCTTGAAGCTATTTCATCACACAAAACCGGTTTAGAAACATCTTTGAGCAATATCAAATTTACGAGTAAACCTACGAGTAGTGAAACCCTAAAACTACGCTGTAAGTATTTCCTTGGTTTGATCTTCGTTTTCGGGTTTACTCCGTGTTTTCTTGCTTGGATAAGCCCGAAAATACGTCGAATTTGGATATCTTTGCACCGTGAAGTGTAAAGATCACTTGGGATAAAACCCTAAAATTACGCATAAGATAAGCTTACGCCAGAAATCCCACGCATAAGATTTTTCTTCGCCTAAGCCCGCCTTACATAAGATAATCCTACGCCTAACTTTCACGCCTAACTTTTGTCTACGATAACTTTAGAGTCTTTTCCCTAGTTACGCCAGAAGCTAAATTCTACGCGAACTTCTTATTGTTACGCGTAACTTTGGTGTTTTTACGCATAAGTGCTACTTGGCTATTGTGATTTCTACGCCTAAGGATACTTCTTCATCAAAGGTTCATTCGACTACAAAGATCCATTTTTACCAACACAAGTTTTCAACATGTCTCAACCACCATACTCTAACTATTTCCCTCACACTTATAATCATCAACAACAACAACAATTAACTCCACAACATCAACAATGGAATCAACAACAAGCAATTTATCAACAACAATTTAATCAACAACATACTCCACAACTTGGTGCAATTCCTCCACCACAAATGGTTCAAACACCTCCAAGCCATCAAGTTCAACCCTACACAAACGATTTCAATCAACATCCATCAAGGAACACTATGAAGGAACCCACTTGGTTTGCAAAGATGTGTGAAGCTTTAGCGACCAACAATCAATTCATGAGGTCGGATCACTTGATAGACCTCCAATGCTAACTCCAAGAAACTACGATCAATGGGTGATAAGGTTCTTTAGGTTTTGTGATCCAAGAAGCCACATGGAAAGTTCTTAAAGAAGGTTATCTTGAAGGTCCATTTGAGATGCCTCATCGTCATTGTACCCGGAGATCCTAATGCTATTCCACCAAGAGATGAACAAACAAACATTGCTATCAAGGAGACTTGAATCCTCAAGAACTTCTACACTATGAAGCGTATGAGCTTGCAATGGAATATATCCTCTTAGGATTACCAAACCCAATTCTTCGTAGTGTTGATGCTCAAAAGACCGCACGTAAAATGTGGGATCATATTCGCCTTCTTATGGAAGGATCTCAGACTCAATCGGAGGATTTGAATCCAAAATTTACTTGGCTTATGAACACTTCATGATTGAACCTCGAGAGACACTAGAGTCCTATCATCATCGATTTTCGACATCATCAATGATTTGGATAAACACAACATCATCATGCCAAGAATTGCAGTGAATACTAAGTTCCCGAGTAGTCTTGGTCCCGAATGGGAGAAGTATGTCATTTTTCTCCGCTGCGAAGAATATGCATCATTCTACATATGGATTGTTGTACGATTACTTGAAGCCTCATGAAAAGGAAGTTGATCGGGAAAGGATTCTCCGTGCTCAAATTGCTCCACAACACATCCGGAAAATCAACAACTTGCTTTGTATGCTCAATGTAATTATCCTCTCAACCAAAGAACTCAACCAACTCGCTTCAACTACACCTTCACAAAGAACAACTTCAACAAAATCAATTGGTTCCATACAACAACAATAATACTCAAGCATATGTCGTTGAAACCACCGAGGAAATCGATCCGCTCAAGCATTGCAACAAGGATTTGTTATGATTGCTAATGCTTTTGGCCGTTATACCAACAAATCCAACAATCGATTCGCTCCTCATCCAACACACGGACTCAAGCCGCTAGAACAATGGACGTGTTGAAGTTCGTAATCGTGACTATGGTCGCCGATGGGCGGTGGTCAAGGGTTTAATGTCGTGGGTAGGAATAACAACAGAGCTCAAGTGGTGGAACAGGAAATGCTCGTAATCGGTTAAATGGTCTTAGATGCTACAACCGCAATGAGAAGGGACACTGGTTAATGCATGCCCAAAGCCGAGGACTAGGGGCGACTTATTTCAAAGAGGCTTTACTTTTGGCTCTTAAGGATGAAGTCATGGATCTCTCATAGACAAAGAACAGAGCTTTATGGCGATGCGCACTGATGATGATATGGAGGACTTGCGTGCCAATGCAAATTTAGTATGTTGATGGCTAATATGCAAGAGTTACACATGAGTGAAACACCAGTGTAGAGGACATCGATGGCTTGTCTCGTGTGCCAACAAACCATCATCATATCTCGAACTAATATCTCCGCCAATATTCGAATCCCAAGACGGCTCAGTTGTTCAAAATGAGTCATCTACATCTCATTCGACGATTAAATAGACCTCAGAGTTACATTTGACGATCAAGATGACCTTATAGTTTTCCTTGATAATCAAATTGACTCCGTGGTTATACTTGAGGATCTAAATAATGATCATGTTGTGACTCACGCTGAACACGCCGAACCTTTGCCTCATCCGATCTTGTTCTCATACTTAAAGACCAACAATCCCAAATTGTCGAATGTGTTGCATTAAATCGCACCTTAAAAAGTAAAATGCACCGCTAACCAAGGATTTTGAATGCTTACAAATGCAACTCAACTTTTTCAAAACTCAAGAAAACAGGAAAAGGTTTTGAAGCCGCTTTGCAAAATCTCATCAAAACGAAAAATATTTAGAGAAACAGATGCGTGATCTAGCCGCTCAAGAATGCTTTGTTGTCTCGAATTAGAACAATCAAACATGAACATAAAAAGCAAATTAACGCCTCACCTTGGAAAATCAAAAGCTAAGGTCGAGTTGTTAACTTGTCAAAACAGCTCCGTGACAAAAAAAGCATTCAACGAATCGAGTAGATGACCTTCTTGAAGAAATTTTCGCTTGCAAAACAAACTTAAAGAGTTTAAAACTGTTGTTTACAAACATGGTGAAACAAGAATGACTATTGAAAAGTTTACTTTAAAACCCAATCCAAAAGGATATGGACCAAATCTAGCTGACACAAACCAAAACTTTCACTAAAAACATTCACACCAAACTCAAGTTTCCAAAGGAGAATATAAAATTAATGATATCATATGAGTGTTGTTGAATATCATCGCCAAGAGGAAATAGATGCGTAAGAAGAGAGTCGATCAAAATTAAAAATGTTGTTTACAACAAACCTTTAATTATTCAAAACGATCACTTTCACACACCAATTGATTCTTCTAACACACCAAGGGTTATCATCAAAATACCGAGTCTTCTAATGTTAATCCCAAAACAGATTATGCACAAACTTATGGTCCTTTACCTTCCATCGTTGAAGTAATTCAAAACTCGAAAATCGCAAAATTCTTCGATATTTTGATATTTTCATGGTCGGCCTCAAAACTTTAGAACATGAGATAGAATATCATTCGAAATCAAAATTCAACATTTTCAATCGCCTTTAGCGTGAACAAAGAGACATTTTTCGGAAAAATCTTTACCTAATGTTAAAACTTGAAAAGTTGTGCATTAGCCTGGAACGGATTTTCATAAGGAACTTGAACTATGAAGGTCGCCGAGAAAAATGTAAACATCTATTTCTAATACTAAACGTAAAAGAAACTTTTGAGAAGAGATGTTGATCGACTCTTGGAAGATCTTATCCGTCTTGATGTCCATAATGTTGTGTTGTGCCATTCTTTGCCATATGCATCCGATTATATCTCTCACGATATTGTTGAAAATGTTGTAACTGCTGAGAACACCGATAATGTGCTTCGATCGAGTCTTTAAAAGCTGAAAATAAACAATTGCTTAACGAACTTTCCTATGCAAAACGTCGTCTTAACTGGTGTCAAAAAGATATTCACAATAAACAACTTGCTTTTCAAAACAAAATCGCTCAGTTGTGTGCAAAATCTTCTGATCCTAAATTTGAGCAAATGGATGATCAAAACGTGTCTTTGAAAAGTCAAATCTCAAAATATGAACAAGAACTTGTAAAAGTTAAACAGGAATATGGTGTCATATTTGATTTACTCAATAAGACTCGTCATGAAGCATCTAACGAACTTGATCACTATCTTGCTCACACTAGAGAAGTCATGAATTTTGCTGGTAATATTCGTTCTGAAAATCAAGATTTGATTCACACTATCTCTAAGTTAAGAGAAATGTTAGAAAGTATGAACAACTTCCGCCACCGTGATTAAGAGAATAGCACCACCACACTTAGTAATCGTGCACCTAGAATCCCTACCGCCAAATCACAAGTTGCTAACGTGCTTCCTTCTATCGAAACAGAATAGTTGCGTTTTTTCCAAACGTCCGCACTTCACACCTAGAGCACTCAATCAAGAATAGGAAGTTGCACCTAAGAAAAGATCAATAAGGAATGCTAAAGTAGAAGAACACCCTAGGACTATGAATAAGACTCACGTTGCTTCCACTATAGATATTAAGGCCCCGCAAATGTAATAGAAATAGTGATGTAACGAATGCTAAACCTTTAAGCACTTTTGATATTCACCGATGCACCTTGTGTTATTTGTCATAAAAGTATGAATTCGATTGTCATGACAAATGTGTTGCTAAAGCTATAATCTCTCGGTTACTTAATCCTAAGAATCGGAATACCTCTAAGTCCATTAATTATTCTAAGTCCGTGCTTGGTAGACCGCCTTCTTTAGATTCTAAGGCAAGCATTGTTGTCCCTCGTAGCTCCGCCACCTCCTAAGAATGTAGTACAACCTAGTGCATTCACTAAGACTAAAGCAAAGAGTAGTTATAGATGGCGTAAATGGATATATAACACACTAGGATTTAAATGGATGCCTAAAATTATTAATGTGTGTATGTCTAATATATTCCTTCGAACCCTCTAACATTTCGGGTTCCACATCTACTTCTATTCCATTTGTGTCATCCGTGTGTAATGCAGTGATATGATCATTCTCCTGATTGTTGATAGCGGATGTTCCCGACACATGACAGCAACCTTAAACTCATTATCAAACTTTATTGCAAAGTTCATTGGCACCGCGTGTTCGGAATGATCACTCGCAGCCTATCATGGGCTACGGAGACTATGTCAATGGGAACATCGAAATCGCAGGTTTTCTATGTGGAAGGCCTCGGTCACAACTGCTTTCGAGGTCAATTTTGTGATGGAGATTTGAGGTTGCTTCCCGGAGAAAACTTGTTTCATTCGTGATCTACAAGGAAATGACCTTATGTCTCGCTCGCGTAATTCTAGTCTCTACACTATCTCTATGCAAGACATGGTTGCTTCCTCTCCCATCCGCTACTTTCAAAGGCAACATCTACAAAATCCTCGCTATGGCAATCGCTGCCTCTCACATCTAAACTTTCAAACCATTACCAACCTTGCTCGACACAAACTAGTCAAGGACTCCCACGATTCCGGTATTCAAAAGATCACCTATGTTCACCAGAACAAGGGAAAAGCACTCGTGCTCACTTTCCTTCAAAGGTGGAACACAGCCTCAAAGATGTGCTTCATCTTCTTCACATGGATTTGTGTGGTCCGACGCGCAAACGATCAATGGCAAACGCTACATCTTAGTAATTGTTGATGACTACTCACGATGGACTTGGGTCTACTTTCTTCAAGCAAAGATCAAGCTCCATAAATGATCATCACCTTTCTCACAAAAATACAGTGTTCACCCGCAACACCGCCAAAGCTAATCGTAATGCATAAAGGAACCGAATTTGTTAACCAAACCCTTCGTGAATTTATGAGAAAGTGGGAATTCAAAGATCAAACATCTATTGCACGACACCGAACAAAACGGAGTTGTTGAAAGACGAAACCGAACGTTAGTGGAAACCGCAAGAACAATGTTAATCAATGCTAAACTTCAGACACTTGTGGGCGTGTCGATTCATCGCATGCTATACTCAAAACCGCTCTATGATCACAAAAGCCACAACAAAACACCTTTCGAGCTTGTCCACAACCATAAACCAAATCTCAAACACTTTCATGTATTTGGATCCCTTTGTTATCCGAATAATGATCGTGATGATTTTGAAAGCTCAAAGCCAAAGCCGATATTGGAGTCTTTATTGATATCGTGAGAATTCTAAAGGTTATCAACTGAATCGTCGTGACAAAACAAAGTTATGGAAACGATTCATGCTTATTTTGATGAACTTACTAAATGGCTTCGAGTATAACAACTTAGAACCCGGTCACAACCGCTTAAACTTCCTCAACCCCCATCATCACCGAACAAAGCCCCTAGCTCACTCGTCAACAAATGGAAAGCTATTTGTCTACTGCTCGTGACGATATTGATGAACGTGCTCAAGGTGTATCCAATGTTTCACCGCACAACCCGATAATAATCTTATACCGATAATAATCTTATACCGATACACTGCTACAACAACCATCGTTGAAGATGCACCTACACCCGCTTGACTCCACCACAACAACGAACAAACCGCTCCAACAATGATGAATCTACCGATGATATTCGAATGAAGTACCCGACCGCAGATTTTGATCCAAATGCTCTTTAACCCGTCTAATGACAATGTTGCACTTGATGTCGCGGAATCATCAACAAACCATTTGAATCCTCGTAACCGCATAATGTATACCAACATCAACCTCAACACATCGATGGACAAAAGACCATCCTCCGCAAACATTATTGGCAACCCGAATCAACCAACAGTTATGAGACAACGTCTTCACACGATGGTGAACATTGCATTTATGCACTCACCGCCCGCTAACTGAGCCTAAAAACATTAAAGACGCAATGACAAAAGACAACTGGATTGAATCCATGCAAGAAGAACTAAACCAATTCAAACGCTTGAAGTATGGGAACTTGTTGAAAGACCAACGTGGGTCTACGCCATTGGTCTCAAATGGATTTGGAAAACAAATTGATGTCAAGGGAATGTAATCCAAACAAGTCACGCCTAGTTGCTAAGGGTTATTGTCGAAGAAGGAATAGACTTTGAAGAATCTTTTGCTCCGGTTCTCGCCTTGAGGTCGCTCGGATATTTCTCGCTCGTGGCTCATATGAATATGACGGTCTTTCAAATGGATGTCAAAACTGCTTTCTCAACGGACAACCGAATGAAACGGTTTATGTCACCAACCCAAGGATTCGCTGATCCAGAGTGCCCAACCATGTCTACAAACCGAACAAAGCTCTTTATAGTCTCAAACAAGCCCCTGCATGGTACGATAAGCTATCATCTTTCCTCATTGCTAATAATTTCACCAAAGGTTCGGTTGACCCAACTCTTTTATACAATATCACGGGCACATATCTTAATTGTTTAAATTTACGTGGATGACATCATTTTGGGTCTACCCATAAAAGTTTTCAATCGCTTTGCAAAACTAATGAAGAAAATTTTGAAATGTCCATGATGGGTGAACTTACGCTCTTTCTAGGATTACAAGTTCATCAATCACCCCGTGGTATTTTCTTGAGTCACCCAAATATGCCCTTGAATTGTTAAATAAATTTGGAATGAAAACCGTGATACTTATGCCACACCAATGACTCATACCAAGAAGCTAGACGATTTACATGGGAAATTAGTGGACCTTACCAAATACCAAGTATTATTGGGTCTCTCATGTATCTAACAAACAGCGCACTGATATTGTCTTTGCCGCTTATCTATGCTCCCGCTATCACCGAGACCAACTCAAACCCACCTCTCGAGGCTAAAAGAATCCTCCGATACATCAAGGAACCATTAACTTGGGATCCGTATCCAAGGATTCTCGTTTTGAACTAATCGCTTTTCAGACGCCGACCATGCAGGATGCTTAGACTCAAGGAAAAGTACTTCAGAGCTCTACAATTTCTTGGTGATAAACCGTGTCTTGGCAATCAAAGAAACAGATTGTACATCACCGCATCAACCCAAGCGTAATATGTAGCCATGTCCGCGTGTTGTGCTCAAGTCATCTGGATGAGAACACAACTCAAATACTATGGTTACGTGTTTTGATGTAATCCCGATGTATCATGCGACAATCGGAGTGCCATTGCGATCTCGCAATTCGCCCAAAGACTAAATCAAAGCACATCGATTCACGCTATCATTTCATCAAGGACCATGTGAATGTGGTACCGCTGAATTATACTCATGGGCATGTAATACCAATTGGCGTATCTACTCACCAAAGCCTTGCCTCCCGCTAGGTTTAATGAGTTGGTCCACCGGATTGGTATGAGGTGTTTGACTCAAGAGGAATTGATGACCTCCAAAACAAATTTAAAAACCTCACAAACACCAAAATCTATTTTGTAAATATTTTTCAAAACAAAATACAAAATATAAAATCTGATAAAACAACAAAATATTCTTCTAATCTAAATTTTCTTTCAACATTGCAAGTATATTTTTCCTTCAACACTATAATCTTTCAAAATTCAAGATTTTTCCGATCAAGTGTTGAGGGGAGAAAATAATCACTTAACTGCTTCAAAACATCCGTGTACTTGCATGTTATCCTATCCCGCTTGTTTCTTTTATCAATGGTGGTAAAATTTCGGTTTAATGACACCCCTGACTAAAATTTATAACCTTTCATTAGTTTCTTAAGTCGAGGGGAGTGTCAAGTTTCTTTCTCAAAATCTTTGTTTGGTAACCAAATGGAAGTTAAATGGCTTTGTTTGAAAAGGAAAAGTGGAGGGACCAAAATGTCAAAATCTTAAAGTTATTTTAAATAAAACACCTCCTACCTAACATTTACTTCACATTTATTACTCTTAACCTTAAACATCCTACGCCTAGAATTCGTTCAAGAAATCCGTGCTTTAGATCATCATTTTATCACGACATGGCTGCTCAAATGAATGTGGATGCACCTGAGTTTCTCAGTATTGCTGATATCTTCCCAACTGGCTATCCTAGAAAGATTGGAAAGAACAACCTTAGGGTTGACTTTGAAACCCTCACATGCTCAGAATCTTCTTGTCTCGTTGATGTGGATATTCTAAGGAATCATCCCTACCGAACATGCTCACACTCGCCACCGCATCGAAATCTACATTCAAGAATTCGAATTCTATGCAGAGGATCACAGTCAAAGTGCGATGACAATGACACTTAATCACAAACAAGTCACCATCACTCATGCAGACTTACGCGCTTCTTCTCATTCTCGAAATCGAGCTAACCGACTTCTTTGCTACACCCATCAAGAGACTGCTCGCAATTTCTTCTTGACATTGGCTATGATGAAGCTTCAGGATTATTACTAAGCATTCTCACGTGGAGCTTAAGAACATTCCTCAACCATGGAGAACCCTACATCATCATTACCAAGTCTCAGATCGGTCGTGATAATGGTTATGAGCATCCAAAGCTCATGGAAATGCAAATCTTCCGTCTCTCGATCAATAAGAAGGACATCGAAATCAAGCATCGATATGGGAGGACATGATGCTATTTCACAGAAGCTTGGCTCAAAGATTCCTATGTCGATACACAAAGCTTTTGATCCGTAGAGCACTTGAACTTAATCCCGATATCCCCACGAGGCTCAATGACCCCGACAATCACGACTTGTTGTCCGAACCTATCCTTTCTATCAAAATCAAGGAATCGACAACTAAGAAGCTGTGGTGTCGTCGCCTCGATCACCTTCTATCTAAAGAACTTAAGAAGCTTGAAACGCATAAAAGATATCTAGTAGCAGTAAAGAAGGAAAAGTTGGTCATCTTGATGAAAACCTTCGTGAACTCATACTCGAGAACCGTAAGAGAAGTGCTGAAGTGCAAGAAGTTCGAAGTTATAGAAAGCTTCCCAAAAGGAATCCTCCTCGTAAAAGGATTGTTCCCGTAAACGGTCGAACCTATTCCCACACCGAATCCGCAAAGAAAGCTTTTGGACTAAAGCTCAAGGTACCGACACGTATGAAGAGATTACCTACTCAAACCGCAAAGGATGACAATCCTTCAAGATCAAAACCTCCAAGTCCTCGTCGATAAAGAAAAGGAAGACTCAGACTTGTGCCCTATGATGAGAGCTCAAGAAGAAGAAGAGCTCTCGGATCAATCCTACAGAAGAAGTTTAAATTGCTAGCCACCTTCAAAAAGTCAAGAATTTGCAAAAGACCAAATGGGTGGCCCCGAGGATCAAGTGGTGTCGCTTACTCTAAACCATCTCCGATGCGTTAATCGACCGATAAGGGAGTCGGTGCTACCACTGCTGCAACAACAAAAGCTTGTGGAAGATACTATCGAATATGAGTTTGAGAAACCAAACCGAGAAGTCCGAGAAAGATAAAGATGCCGATTATGACAAGTCGCTCGAAAGTCCTACACATTCACGTATGAAACTTCAACCGCCTAAGGACCCCAGTCTCCTCACGCCTCATCCTCATCGGATTCTTCTTCTCATTCATCACAACCACCATCAAAGAGATCAACCAAATCATCATCCAAATCGTTGAAGAAACCACCTCGCTCTTGGATTTCTCACACTCATAAAAGAATTGTGAATGTCACAAACAAGTCGAAAGAAAGACGTGCTCAACAAGAAGTTGAATTTCTTTGTCGATCACATACAACATATGTATGACGAGAATGAAAAGATGCAAGGAGAAAGGAAGTTTATTCGTGAATTCATGAAAATCATCACAAGAGGAACTCGAATAAAGATGATTGAAGGCTACACTCACAAGTACCTTCGTGGATATCACCGCTAAAGTCACAAAGGATTTGGAGAAGACGGCAAGAGAATATACTCACAAGTTTCTTCTCGACAATCGCCCCTGTGTGACTAGAGAAGTATTTTCCAGACAACTCACCCAAACATCGCCGCAATGGTTAAACATATAATGGCCAAAGAAGTCGATCTTTCCGAACCGAAGTTACTTGCTAAACCGATAATGCAAATGTCAAAGCGATCTCGAACATTTACTGGATGAAGTTAAATTTTTGAAGGTCTCCTTGACTTTAAACTCGATCTTCATGCAAGGAGTCACCGATCAACCCAAACGACCAAGAGATGACGATGATGCGACAAGGACTCGCACCTAAACGCCGGGCGATCGGTGAATCTTCGCCTATGCAACCCCTCCTCAACGAACTCCCGCTCAACAAAGAACTCCCCGCTCAACAAAGGTCCCTCCTCGTTCTTCTACAGATAAACCTCGGATCGATTCCGAGTTACCACCCCGACTAAAAACCGGTGATCACTTTGAGTATATGGGTGGTGACGATGAAGAGGTCCTTGAACCCCTACAACAACCCACCTCCCAAACAAGTTCGAAACCGTAATCATCATCTAGGCCTTCAAAAGAAGAAGAAGAAGACGCCAGACCGACGTCAGATCTTGGCTAGATGACGATAAAATCAAGAATTTGAATGGTTCTCTACTCTTGTTAACAACACTCCCTACCCTCAAGAAGGTCAAGATTTGCAGACGGTAATACATTGAGCATGCAAAAATTCGCAAGAAAAGTTCCATGTGAAGAAGATGACAAAATCCGAAAGTTAAAGCGAATCAAGAATGAAGCATTTCAATCTGTTAAAAGATAGCTCGAAAAGTGCCCTCGAGGTCGAATATCATCTTGACAACATTGCTCGAGCTATGTCTAACAACATGGATTGGCTCAACCTGTAAGCAAACATCGACTTCACCAAACGGACAACCCTCCATACTACACCGATCGGTCAAAACCTCTACCAACAATTGGCCAACCAGATGAACCGAGGATTCCATTCGATATTTCTTCAACAAAGACCGGAATTTATTCTACATGGTGGCGATGGTTCAAGGAAATACGCTACATCGTTGACACTTCCATTTCCAGAATATATACTCGAATCGTAGAGCCATCGAGGAACGTGCCAATCACTTGTTCTCGACAAAGTGGAAGCATACGACCGAGATGCAATGTACGGATTCATCATTGGCCCGAACGCCAAGAATCTACTACGTGTCGCCAGTTCAAGTCTCAACATGCGTGTTCAAGACTAAGGACATCGCTGCCATCAAACATGTTGTTCTTTCATCTGTGGACTACACCTTCCTAAAGAATATCGTGGTCAAACGACAAGATGAAAAGATTATGCATTCTCTCAAGTCGACTTTGAGAATTTGTCTATCAACGACATCGAAGACATGTACCTTGCCAAAGTACAAGGTCGCATGAGACAATTTTCAACCAAGTACAACGTGAATTCATCAAGTCATTGCTCATCTTCATCGACGATAGTCATCAAAGAACGGTTGAAGATCTTCACCGGCGCTTGAATCTTATCGCATCTGTCAACTTCACTCCACCTCGCCTAGATCTTCCCGACCTCAACCATTTCTCACAATATACACTCATCAAGAAACCTTTCGGCCGCTTACCGCAGTGAACTTCAAAGAAATTGCTTAATGGCGGTAATGAACTTCACAAGTTTGGATATCACACTTTGAAGATGGTTAGGGACGGAATGGCTTATAGGTTGAAGGATATACGCCACAAAATTGGGTCTCCTAAGCGATGGAATTCTCGTGATCGGGGATGTGAGGAGGATCATCAAATGATTGATGAAAGGTTGTTTCAAGGATCGCCTGTAACATTGGAAAGCTTTGTTGGTGGTCGACCCATGATTAACATCACCGCTATCAACGCCTGCTCGCACTCTTGGCGACATCACCGCACTTCCGGTACCCTTGAATTGTTTCTTTCATTATAAATTTGGATGTGTGATTAAATATGTCTATGGCTTGTGCACACATAACAGGTACAACCCGTAATTGTCAAGAAAGGACCCTCGTGGTACGCCTGCCACAATCCTTATAAAAGGAGCGAAAGCTTACTTTTGAGTAAACCTATCAAACCTTTCAATTTTCAAGGTTTTGCTCAAAAGAACAAGTACTTCCCATATGATTTTCAAAACCTCAACCGCTTATATCACTTGTCGAGGGGAGTATTTGAATTAAAACTTTGTTCACAAATTGTTCACAAGGGTCACTCTTCCCGCAACACTCGAAATGGTCATATTTATTCTCAACCGCTCAAAATATCATTTTATATGCCATTTTTGGGGGAGAAAATTGTGTGATAAGAAATATGTTGTGCAAAATGCAAATGAATCTGTGTACTTCGACTTAACCAACGAATCGACGGTATTAAACTCGTTAGTAACTCGAAAAGACTTGTCATGGACGGGTAATAATTTCAAGCTAGTTCGCTAGTAATGTAAACGTGTCTCGCAAAGGACTTGTCCGAGTAGAAAGTACCATCCGAGAAACTCTTGGTAGACATGAACTCGACGGGTATGACAACCTTTTGAGGATTGTCTACACCTTCATAGTAGTTATTAGAGCTAGTTGTCACCTAAAAGTCGACAACGATCTCTTTAACTATGCAACGAACCGTGTCTCATGGGGATTGTCTATCTCCTGCCGATCAATTCAAAATGTGCGCTTTTTCCTCATCGCATTTAACCGTTAAAACTCTTAAACACATGTGAGGGGAGTATTTATGCAAAATCTTATCTTCACAAAGTGGTTCAAAACGGTTTTCATTCATAAACACTGTGAGAGATTTTTCACAACTGTGGTTTTAATGGCAACATAGGTTAGTCATGGAGTTATAAGTGACTAAGGTTAGGAATAACCGTCCTATGATCCGCCAGAGCCGGAGGGATCTACCCAAGGACACCTCAAATAGTTAGGGTGCGTTTAGTTGGAGAATAAATTCTCTTGTTTTCTATCTCTAGTTTTGTAAAAACTTGGATGAGAAATTTATCTCCACAAAACACTTGAAAATATAGAAAATGTGTTTAGTTGATATTTATATTTTCTATTTTGAAGAAGGGGAGGGAGGGCTGGGGTTACAAAGGAAAACAAGGAAAACAACTAAAAGTTGTTTTCTAATTTTCCTTGTTAGATTGGGAATAGGGGATTTTGTGTTTTGCAAAACATTTTGTTGGAAAATGATAATTTGAACGCGATTTATATTTTCCTTGTTTTCCACAAAACATTTTGTGGAAAACAAAGGTGTTTTCCCCCGACTAAACGTACCCTTAGAATTTAGAAGTCCTTAGGTATGATTGTAAAAAGGAGAAGATGAGAATCAAGAAAGAAGGAGTTGAAGAATCAAAAGAAATGCAAAGAAAAGGGTGAAAAGAAATAGCCCTCCGATTATTCAACTTAGGCGCATAATCGGGTTCAATTCATATGCTATTGGTTGTCACTTGATGACGCCGGTATTGAAGAATAAAAGTCGCCATGGACCCAAGGATTTATGCATTAAACCTTCTTAGCCACCCAAGTTTCTCTCAATGTGCTTGTTTCATTCTCACAGGAACCCTACATAATCTATCGGATTTCTTAGAGATAGTGGGTATTGAAGAAGGAGATCCTCTCCTAGTCTCCGCCAGAAAACCAAAACGCACTATTGAGTCTAGAGCCACGAGATTCATCAAAAGATCTCTTAGGAACACTTGACATTTCAACACTTGTTGATCAACAAATAAGATCATCGCTGGTTCATATCGAGTCCTTCACGATCTTAGCAATCTGTCGAGAACATTTATGAGAGGTTCACAACCGTGATCCTCGGTGATTGAATGGAAACTCCCGCCAGGTCAACATTAAATGTTCCGACAAAGAAGTCATTTCGTAACTCCCCGTGGATTACGTGGAGTGTGTCTCAAACGGTCTACATCGTGAGGTGATGCTTCGTGTACCTCAATGACTATCTCGAATCAGATGTACTTTGGTACATCGCGTTATCTCACTTGTGAGACTCAGCTCAGAACGGCCTTTGTAAGAATTAGAGTTGTGTTTTCACACTATGTCGTTAACACTCAAGTTCAAACTTGTAAGTGCGGAATCCGCTTATTACTAACCGCTTGAAATGTTTTCTTCTTATGGAAGTCTCGGAGCGGGATGATCGTGCGATTCTTCTCATGCTCACGCCAACATTATCACTAATGGAAGTTCTATCTTAAAGCAACACAACAATGTAATGATTCTTCATCAACCAAAGGATCTACAAAGTTAAAGACTTAAAGAACTTCATCGATTGAATTACAACGCCAAAGAGCGCGTGAGCATGTTGAAGAATGACGTGGAGACACCGGAGCAACAAGGCACTGAAGCGAGACTTGATGCGCACTACAACATACTATCACTCCCATCACAAAGAACAATGATCAAAGAACAAAGTTAAAGATGACGCCAAAGCGTAACCGCTTACGTAAAACAATTTTCCTACACCGGGAGATTGTTCGAATCAAGGCAAATCTTCTCACAAGAAAGAAGAATGTCGAAGACGTCAACGCTACTATTACATCAACGCTTTCACTGCTCATCACCAACACTTGAGGGAGATTTTGGAATCACTCCTAAACCTTAATCAAGTGTTAGTAATTAATATGTAATAGTTAGCTTTATTATGGCCTTTATGTTTGCAATTAGCCTTAGGCTTATGTGAAGGCCCATAAGCCTAGGCCTTAGTCCATTAAGGAAAGGATGGAAACCAGAGTGTTGCCCTAGCTTTCCTCCTATAAATACCTTATGTAAACCTTTATTCAAGGTTGGTTGTTCAAGTTTTTCTCTCATTCACATCCTATTCCTAAACCGCCTTTATTATCGCAAGTGTGTGTTAGATCTTGTTCAATCGCTTTATCTCTTTCTATATTACTTGTGTTTGTAAAACTAGTGACCTAACAACAAGAAAATCAAAGAATACCCATATCCCCAAATAACTCAAAATGTCAAGTATTCACAATATCATAATTTGTGATTTCCCGCTACTTGACGTGATCAATAATCATCTTGATGCAAACAAGCTAAGTGTTTTGCATCATATTAAAGCATATCCCATAACGGAAAGGATGCGCTACGAAGGGACCTTGACTTTGTTTGACCAATAAGGTAGTAAACCCATTACGTGATTAAAGAAGACGATATACGGATTATGGTCATATGAATACTTTCACTGATATCATGTGAAAAGTATGATTCTCCTAGGTTTAGAAAGTCTTGGCTAGAGGCGTTTGGTAAAATACTTGTGTTGGCGTTTTGTCAAAAATGGGAGGTTGTGATTTTGGATTCCTCTAATTCTAAAACTCGTTTTCGAGTGTTCCCAATGAAGCACATATCATATGCATACCTGTATTGAAAGATCCACATTTGTCAGGTAAAGGAAAAGCCAACTTTAAAAAACTAAGACCAACCAAGACATGTTCTCAAGGCTACCGTCACAGATCAAGCTGCAAGCAGCAGCTGCAGATTGGGTCGTTTTGGTTTTTGGCTAACGTTTGTGATTTTATTTGTTGCGAAAATTTATTTGTCATCATTAAAACAAAAGGAGACTTGATCAATGTTGTCCCAACGCTATGGAAGTTTCATTCCAAATAATGGTGCTTGTTTGATAAATCTTGTAATCAAGTATGACAATGATATATGAATATACTCCGTATTATATACTACAAACCACTCAAAATGATAAGGTATGGAACTTTAATATCTGAAGGCTCCACCTTATATCTAAACCCATACCGATTGTAATTCATGACAGCATACCACACGCGCCCTAATTAACTTTTTAATTAGTTATAAATTGCGTATTTAAGTATACTTATAGATACAAAATGTCATTTTGATCAATAAATAGGGGGCTAGTTTTGTAACTTCTTCATTATTTTTCTCGCTGGGAACGCATTGGCTCCCGTTTGTCCCCATTTTATAACGTTGCTGACCAAAATACTCCACTTTTTATATTTTTCCACAAGAAATACAAAATATCTTTTTATCTTATTTCTTATTTCCAAGAAAGTGACTTCTTGATCAGAAAATCTGAGTAGAATTAAACCATAAATGCAACCATTATTCCAAGTTGTCTAATCCGAGCGAATGTTATATATCATAATACACTATTGGAACCCCCTACGACGTCATATCATGTGAATATTCCTTTGTCATTCCCCACTTTTGCAAAGACAACATGCTCGTTACATTGCTCCTTAGATTTTGGCTTTTAAGTTTTCAATTTATTAAACTTTATATTTATCGTTCGCGTTTCGTGCTTATAGCTTTTTTAATATAAATAAAATTATAAAAAAAAAATAAATAAATAAATAAAAATTTTCAAAAAATAATAGGGGTGTAATCTAAAACTAGGAGGTCAAAATAACCCAACCCTTCTTTCAATATTAATTGACAGACACATACACATACACATTAGTAATTTAGTATAATAGTATATTTGTATTTGATTAATATAATACTTGCCTTAAGAATGATATACATTAAACAATAATATAGATGACTTGTCCCAAATAAAAAAAACAAAACTAATGGGATTTGCTTATTTATGAGTTTTATTTATTATATGAGTTAAGAACAAACATGGCCATGTTGACGGGGTTTAGAGTACATTTCTAACAGCTCAAAATATTAAGATAATGACACAAGATATTATCAGCATATATTTATGCTAATTTTGGATTGTGGTCAATGTATCAACCTTCAATTAATTTTGATTATAAAGAGTAGGAAAGATGTCATGTGTCATTTAGACAATGCATGTGGATTCGTAAGACTACAAGCCCGTTAACACCAAAAACATATCATCAAGATGTACCATCAATGCACCATATACTAATAGCACTTGCAACCATAACTTGAGTTATGGTTTAACATCCTGTCACGTCTGCGTCACATCAGCTTTAACATTTCACCTTAACTCACCAAAAAACGCTCGCAATCATAACATTCCCAAGTTAAACCTTAACTCAATAACAATTTACAAAAACAACCTCATTTAAGGGCATAAATGAAAAAAAAGAAAAAAAAAAAAAAAAAGATGCAAGTAACGCGTTAGGCCCGTAATATTGCCCAAATAACGCCGATTTAACGCGGAGCTCAGTGTAGCTAACGCCGGTTAATGGCAAATAACGCTGGAATAACGCTGGTCCGGCGTTAACCATTGCATATGCTCTAACACATACTTCTAATACCTCCCATATTTATTATCCATATTTTTATTTCGAGTTGATGCAAATTAAATTTTCACTTTTAAAAATAAATAAGAAATTTAGTTTAATTTACTTTATTACGTTCATCTGAGGTTATTATTAGAAGTATTAAAGAAGTTTTAAATTAATTAGTTAATGGTTAAACTGCTATTTTGTAAAAAAATAAAAGAAAGAAAGTTGTAATAATTATGTTTTTCTTAAGTTACCACTAATAACAACCCTCATTTTTCCTGACACATCAGCTTTTTCTCTCATGTGACTTACAACCGACCTTTTAGACGGTGTTATTCGGGTTGACCCGATCGGGTTCGGGTCCCGACATTCCGTTGCCTAAATTGGATGCGTCTAGAATGTTTACGACAATTCAGGTGAGCCGAACTCGGGTCGGGTCAAATCGGGTCAAGTCTTAAAAAAAACATATCCGAACCCGACCTTGTTCAGAACTCGGGTCAACTCGGGTCGGGTCAATTCGGGTTCGGGTCAACTCGGGTCGGGTTAATTCGGGTTCAGGGTCAGCCCGAGTATTTTTACATGTAAAAGTGTTGTTGAGCCGGGTTAGTCGGGTTCGGGTCGGGTTCGGTTCAGATCAAGGCTAAAAAAACATACTCGAACCGGACCTTGTTTAGAACTCGGGTCAATTCAGTTGACTCGATTGACCCGACCTGAATTGACTCAGGTCGGGTCAGTCAGGTTCGGTCGGGTCAGCCCGAATGACACCCCTAGACACAATAAGGTGACCCACATTACAAAAAGCATACCCCAGAAAAATATAGTTTAATTATAAAAACACCCACAACACATCACTCAATTGAGTGTGCTAATCGGTTGAGTTCTCAACCCTCATACTCCTTGACCCTGAGCGACCCAGTTGACCACAACAAGGATGACTTTAAGCATCCTACATAATCCAATCGGTTGTGCTTCTTATTGAAAGTAGCCTAAATTGTATATTTTTTTGTCAATGAGCAATTATTTTCAAACATAATGAGTAAATGACCACATCATTAGATGTATGACATTAGTTTAGTGCACTTTCCTTCCCATTATCTTAACCATTAATTTTGACTAGTGTATGCTTATCCTTATTAGTCATAAAATTAAGCATGTTGGTTAGACAAGTTGATCACTATTTTTACTTGTATCAGACATTAGATACTTGCATGCTTATCAAACTAATGTCAGAAATTGCATAAATAGTTTTTTTCAGAAGAGTCTAAAATACATCCATGTAGTATGTCATGTGGCTCGCTTTACATCCTCTTATTTTCTTTCGCACAAAACCATCCCTCCGTTGGTAAAGTTGGCCACCATACATCCCTTCGTTAATAAAGTTAGCCACCATACACCAATAAGGACTAACATAAGTTAAAATATTTGCATCATTGGTCCCGAGGACTAACGATGCTATGTTTTTTTAAAGGGACTAATGGAGCACCGCCACCACCTACCACCACCCACTAGCACCCACCGCCACAACCCACCACCAACACCGCCACCACAACCCACCACCACAACCCACCACCTACCACCGCCACCACTACCACCCACCACCACCACTAGCACCATCCACAACCACCTCCGCCACCCACCACCCACCACAACCACCACCACCTCCACTCGCCACCACCACCTCCACCCATCACCACCACCACCGCTACCCACACCACCACCCACCGCCGCCACCACCACCGGCAACACCTCCACCATCTTCACCCACCACCAACCCTTTGCCACCACCACCACAACCCGTCGATGACCGTGGTGGTGGTTGCAGTGGTGGGTTGTGGTGGGTAGGTGGCGGTGGAAGGTGGTGGGTGGGTGGTGGCGGTGGGTGGATGGTGGGTTGTAATGGCGATGTTGGTGGTGGGTGGACGGTGGGTGGCGGTGGTCATGCAGGCACGCTAGTCCTTTAAAAAAAATAACATAGCACCGTTAGTCTTTGGGACCAAGGATGCAAATATTTTAACTTACGTTAGGAGATAACGGAGAAATAATTTGCATCGTTAGTCTTTATTGGTGTATGGTGGTTAAGTTTATTGACGGGGGATGTATGGTGGCCAACTTTACTAACGGGGGATGGTTTTGTGCTAAAAAAAAGTAAAAGGATGTAAAGCGAGACACAGGACAAACCACAAGAACGTATTTTGAACTTTTCTCTAGTTTTTTTTTAAGACAACGTATTACAATATCACTACCATCTCATTATATATAATTCATACTTGTCTCTAACAGAACTTGAACCTAAATGACTTTTTGTTTTTGTTAAGCATTGCACTATCTTATAAGAGCACTTTCGGTATGGGATACCGATAACATGCCATTCGTCCTAACTATAAACTAATAACACGTTATTACCATACCACGTTATGCGTCACAGTGCCAAAAGGTCCCTGTTTCATTTGAATGGCTCAAGCCATTGGTGATGTTGTGTTGTTATTTATTTATTTATTTTCGACATGTATTATGGTGAATGCAAGTATTTTTAGCAGATTTTTTTGTGGGAATAACGTATTAGTGGTGTGTTATGAAGGAGGCTGTTTTAGTTATTTAGATGTTATCGTGATTGGGGAGGTGAGGAGGTGGCACTGAGGTGACATATCAATAACGTGTTGTTCACTCTTCTCTCACCTTGTGATCTAATACCGATGAACGACAAGCATTTTCTTCTCGGCCAAACAGTTGTTAAGCAGTATCCATTTTATTTATAGGTGCATTTTTATGTAGTTAATGTATAATCATTTTATAAAGCACAACTGAAAAATTACTTTGTAAAACAAATAAAAAGCTTACTTTATTAAACAAGAAACGATTTGCTGAACGTTATAAGGGGAGTTTAGACTTTAGATAAAGGTATATATTAATAGACAAATAACTAACAATCCATATTGCACAAAGCCAAAAAGAATAAACAAATAAGGAGGATAGTGATGATAGTATGCTCGGCACGTCATATTCCTTTTTACAGCCACAACTTTGATATGCCATTTGACTCTTCCATCTTGTTTACTTTTATTTTAGGATAATTATTTGAAAATATATTAAACTTTACGATTTCTCGAGAGTTATAAATAGTTATCTTTCTTTTTTGTTATTATAGCAAAAAAAAATTTGAATTTAGATTTTTGTGTGTATTATAGTTTGAAAGCAAAGCTTTGTGTGTACTTTGCTCGTGTACAATGACTATTTTACCTTTTAGTGTTAATAGAGTGGTAAAGAAAATTAGGGGTAAAATGATCACAAACACACGTAAAGTTTCGAATTCAAAACTTTAGTCTTATAGTTATGATAAAAAATAAAAAATAAAAAATAAATTCTCTCACGACACTAAAAGATATGACAAGTTAGATGTATTTTTAGGTAATAGCTATGATTGAGAGACCTAAAGATATGTCTAAAGATGTGCTAAAATTGTGTGGCAACATCATGATGGTTTTGTTACTTCATGATTCGATTACATACTCTATTTTTATTTTTCTCCTTAATTTTGTTACTTCATGATTCGATTATATAATCTATTTTTATGAGTTGCATGATATAATGACCGAAACTTAACCTTACACAATAACATAAACATATTCGTACTTCACCATCGTATATCTTTTATGAAATAAGTTCGAGTTAATCTCAATGATGGATCAAGAGTGGGGCATTGATTGGAAAAGCGTAGAATAGAACGTGCTTTTTCCAGGACACAATTATGGGAGTGCCCAACTAAGATTGATTGCACATTATTGCTATCATGCTATATTGCTATGTGACAGGTACTTAATTTTTCCTCGTAAAATTTCTTATTGTCCTATACTCAAAATTTCAAAAAGCAAAATCATACAAAGATGAGCTTGGCAGAGTCGTGACTCAGGTCATCCTCTGCCACATCAATTTTCTCTTTTCGATGACCAGACACGACCAAGTTGTTACAGTCGATGATTTAGACACGACCAAATTCATTTTTCTATATAAAACTTATTTTTGTGATGTGCAAACTCAGTCGTAATTTAGACCGATTGTTTCAATTTTTGCACCTCGACCGATATTTGCTTCCATGCCCACATAGGGCTTGACCGATTTCAATATTGGTCGACCAAGTTGCTTGACAGAGTTTTTCCGGTCCACTGCTACTAGCCTTAATATCACAGAAGAGAATAATTTTCTCACAAAATGATCCTCACCTAAATTCATTTTGATTTTTGGTTGTTCAGGAGCAAACCGACGAGCCCTTTAGTAGTTTAGTGTAATATAACACAACCACCAAGAGGTTAAGTTTTCGAAAACGGATCAATGAGAATAATAAGCAAGTGTCTTAGTAGTGTTTGCTATTTCTACTTCATCATTTGTCATGAATCATGGATCATTTTTTATATGGATTGCCCTTGAATACATATTAAAAATGACGTTGGCCACACTTGGCTCATGATGCTGTTGTATGCGGATTGTTTTTTCGTTACCAATAATTTATACTCTCACAGAGAGAGATGTGTTGGAACCCAAACACACATATATGGGCCTTGGCCTAGTACTCAAAGACATTAAAACATGTATTAAGTTGAAGACAAAAGTGGTAAAATCTTCCCATAGTTTCATCTGCCACTGTAAAACCAATGACAGATGAAAATATCTTTGGATGAAGTTCTTACTACATCAAGTTTCGAATCGACATATTACATCAGAGCTTGAAAACTGCACAAAAAAACATACTTGTTCCTATATAGCTAATACAGTGGCATCCTAAAGAAAGTGCTCTTGTAGAAACTTTGTAAACTGTAACGAAATTTACCTTTCTGAGCCGTATAACTTTTAGCAGTGTGCAATAGCCCAAACCGCACCAGATTAAAAATCTAAAAGTACAAAAGTTCTCGAACTGATTATAATTACTTACATAAACAATGTCGTTTCACTAACATAAGATAAAAGAGCAAATTTTGCACCAGACCAGACCAAAACTGAACTAAATCCGAACTTTTTTTCACAGACCAAGATACGCAGTCCGTCAAGCCTAGATTGCTAATGGTTAGTTTTGTACGTTTAACAGTTAAAACGGTTTTGCACACCCTTAAGCTAAATTAATACGGAGTACAATTACTCATAACAAAACAGGATTAATATCATACCAGAACTATATACACCAATTTATACACCTAATCAAAACCGGTAATCACCATTGAAATCAATTATCAGTCCCCGATAGACTAATTAACAACGATATTATTCTCCCTAATCATCTAATCTCGACAAAACAATAACAAAACTTAAGCAGTTTATCCCTACAAACAACACGAAAAACATCTTAACCACCCAATTCGTAGCAACAGCGCTACTTCCATTGCTAAAATTAATCTCAAACTTAGTACTCATATTCGCGTAACAAAACCCCCAATTCACACCAATCCCATCACCACTCAACCCTTTACTAACCGTATCATTCGTATCAAACATCTCGTAAACATAAACCTCACTCGGCCCTTCTTTCCTCAACGGCGTCCCTCTCCCCGAATTCAAATGACTCACCAAGCCTCTCAAATACATTCCAGAATACACAACTCGCCCCTCGCCCTCATTTAACGGATCATAACACGGCCAGCCCGTTTCCGTCACAATTAAAGGGATATTCTCGTGTCCTGCAACCGCCATTGCCGCGATCACAGCGTCCACCATCAGATCAAACAAGTTACGATACCGGACACCCGTAACCGTATCTTCACGAAAATTAAACGCGTGTTCTTGAAACAATGCAAACCCTATAGGTATTTCCGGACGTAGCTTGTACACATAGTACGGAAACAAACTCACGAAAAACGACGAATTCGTCTCGGTTAAGAACTCCAACAACGGCTTTATAACTAACCGATTAACTGGTTCTTGAAACTCGGCAGACGAAGGAGGAAACGACGTCGTCATGATGTTCAAAAACGAAAAAGTGGTGGAAACCGTTATTTTATCGATCCCAATATCGTTTAAAGCGTTTCTTACGTTCCGTATAGCCGGAACAATCATATCCAACGTGGTGAAATTGCCATGCGAAAGAAGATTCGTCCCGACTGAAATCGCGCTAATACGAGCACGTGGATAAAAGGGTATGACATGCTGGTACAGCCAGAGGTTGGCTGATGAGATATTGGATGATAGTGAGGGTATTAAGGTGTTTGGGATAGTGATAAAGAGTGAGATATTAGTGTGTGTGAATGATTTGATGGTGTTTGGATTAGGGTTTACGAGACGTATGGATGTGATGTGGAGTGTTTGGATTAAGGGGATGAGTTGTTGGGGTGGTGGTGAGGTGGGTGTTTGGGTGTAGGTTACGCCGATTGTCGTGGCGGTTACGGCGGTGGTTAGGAGGAGGAGGATGAAGGTGGTGGTGATTAGAGGGAGTGTTTGGGACATTGTTTTGTTTCTTGGATTGGCGGGAGTTTATTAATTTGGTTTACAATATGATTTGATAAATGAGTTGACAAACACTAAGATATATATTTTCAACATATAAAACTGTTTTAATCAAGGTGATATGGTGAAAAGAATGACAATTAAACTCAAATTACTTTTGGACTTGTGATGAAAGATTTAATTATTACTCATTTTAGCATTTTCGCGCTAAATTACTCGCTTTATCTTAAAATTAGTTGTAAGCTGGATGGGCGGGCTACTTTCATTATATTATTTGTTAGTGTAACTAAAGTTATATTTGTGTGCACGATAGTTATAAAAAGAAAGATGTTTATGTGTTTAATCCATAAAAAAAAATACTGAGTAGAATTGTTGAAAAAAAGTGCACATTTTATATATATAACTGAAATATATTTTGCCAATCTGATAACGGGCGAACTTACAGTATAATAAGGTGGTTCACAGGAACCATCTTAGAAATCGATACCATTTAAAAGCTCTGTATAAAAAACTTGGAACTAAACCGGATTACCGGAACCACCTTAGGTTCAAAATAAGAAGGAAGAAAAACAAAAAAGCAACTTGGAAAGGAAATATAAAAAGCATAGCTCACGTTCTCTGTTATGGAGGCTTGGAGGTCTATGTTTTTTCGTAAAAGAGGTGACCCAAAAGACAAGATAGTATTAATACAATACTAGTATTATTAGGATTGTAAACAAATTGAACGTTCAGTAAATAATTCATGAACTATTCGGTAAAAAGTTCGTTTATTTTATTAAATGAACGAACATGAACAAAATTTTGTGTTTGTTTTGTTAAATGAACGAACAAGAACAAAAGTCGTGTTCGTTCATTTGTATTCGTGGATGACTGATTATGCGTTTATTAAAGTTCGTTTGTGTTATTATATCATATATTTTAATTGTATATTTTTAACACTGGTTTATTTAAACAAAACAATATTTATAAAACATAATATTATGCATAATTTAATAAATTTTTGTTTGTTTATTTACGTTCATTTATGTTCGATCTTTTATGTTCGTTTAGTGTCTTAATGAATGAACATGCATAACTCATTTTCTTAATAAATGAACATGAATTTTTTTTGTCCGTTTAAGCGTTCATGTCCGTTTATTTGTTTGGCTAAAATTAAACGAACAAATATGTAAAAGGCTCCATTCGTGTTCGCCCGATTCGTTTACAACCATAAGTATTATTCTTACTTTTATTGAAAGTTACATTTAGCCCCTCCACCTTATCCATAGTTCTATCTTAGTACCCTTCACAAAAAGCCAAAACTACACAAAGAGCTTTGATATAGGGACAACTAAAGGGACTTAAAAGGTGACTTAATGCATAAATTACTTGTACAATTATGCAACTGTACAAGTCATTTATGTATTAAGTCATCTTTTAAGTCCCTTTAATTAGGCCCATTTATCATTTTCCTTGCAAAATATTTACATATTTGATATAATTTAAAGCATTTTTAAAAATCACACTCTCCCTTTAGGGGCGATCCAGCCGCCACCTCCATCTTTTCCGGCTAAACCAGCCTTCAATTGTTCCTCTACCTTCTTGGTATGCAATCGATTTACTTGGTTGTGTTTCTATAGAGGTGGCGTGTTGTCTTTCTTCTAATCGATCATTTTTGATATCGTATCTCATACCTAATTCAGACTATCTTTTTGTATGATTAAATTCGTTTGTTAGGGTTTGAAGTCGGTTTCAAGCGTGTATTTATTCATTAATTGTCCCTAATGCCAAAACCCTAAAATTTTATATCTTTCAATCGTTTTCTTTGTAACGATTGTTTCTTTAGGGTTTCTGCAATCTTATTATGTGTTATTACTTTATACGATCTGTCGATTGTGAGTTTGTTCGTTTAATGATTTATCTTGGACTCTGGTTTTGGTTTGCTGCCTTATACATCCGTATGTAAATCCTTTTTGGGTTTTATTG
>CM040245.1:31193943-31224268 GCA_022545495.1 Chrysanthemum lavandulifolium | reverse complement strand
TTTTCCTCTTTGTTTGGCCTTAATTCTTCTCCTTCAACCAATGAGTCTAGAACAGTATCTATTATTACCAATTATTCCCACATTATTTTGTTTCTTACCACCACTAGTACTAACATCCGTACTTTTACCCTTTTCATTTTTGTTATGACCTTTTTCCACGACTACCTCATCAATCTTTTGACTATGAACTGTTTCCTTAGAAGTGTTACCATTATTCCCATTATTCTTGTCAATCTTACTGTTGTTATCCATGTTAGGTTGAATAGCTACTTCAACATTCCTCTTAGGCCTATAGTTTTGTTTATTATTGTTTTGCCCATGTCCAGCCATTCTACTATGATACTGATTTCCTTTGTTAAAGCCACTTATTCCATTTTGCTCATTTCTTTTATTGTTACTCTTATAATTCTCATTCTTCCCATTCCTATATGTCACTTTCAAATCCATCATTACCTTCACAATTTACATTACTTTGCTTATCACTTTCAAGATCTCTAGGTATCATTCTACAATTCACATTATCATGACCAAACACACAACAATACTTGAAATCGATTAACTTATGCTTTGACTAATATTGATGAACAACATACACAAGAAATGATGAATATGAGTATAAAATCAAATGCTCTGTATTCAAAGTTTGCGGAGAACATGAACCATCTTTTCTTTTTGTCTACTACTTATCAATCAGTCAAAGACATTGACCTAGTAGGCATTTCATTTTACTAGTTTGTATGAGATAAAAAACTGATGAACAAATAGATAATTGGAAATTTTAACACTTTATGTTTAACAAATGTTTTCTGATGCTCGCTGATGAACACTACTATGTTGTCGGTTTAACTTGAAAGAGCATCAAATCCATATTCTTGACAACATGGATCACGATGATTTAATCAAAGATGATATGGGAAAAAGCGAGTTATTTGGTAAGAATTTTATGTATATTAATTATATGTTCATCAATGTAGTTAAAATTGAAGCTCATTGTTTTTAATTTGTTATTACTGAGTACTCTTTTGAAGTTCTTGAAAATAACAGTATCCACATGTTCAAATCTTGAACAAATACAAAGTGTGTAATGTGAAAATGCAATGGCAAACCAAAGACAATTACATTGATTGTGGAATTTTCGCTATGAGGCACATTTAAACATATTTAGGAAACAAGTTCTTTGATGCTGGATTTGTAAAAGAAGGAAAAGAACAAGACAAACAGATAGAAGACTTGAGAAATAAGTACTTGACAAAGATCCTGTTGTCCGAGTCCTATGACAACAAAAAACAGTAGAGACCGAGGTTCATGAATATCAAAGTTTAAGTTTGAAGGAAAAGAGAATGCTCCAACAGATGTCTGAAAAGGCTATTGCAGATCGTGCCTCTGATTATTTTGATAGAGAAGCTAGTGCTCTACTTCGAAAGTGAACCCACTGTTCACTGGTCAAGTAAAAAACAATATGGTCTAATTGATGAATGTTTGGAATATTTGCTTGCTTATGGTTAAATACTTTTGGTTGGTCAGAATGGGCAAGTTATGGTTAAGTAGTTATGGTTATTTGATGAACAATATGATATAAATTGATGAATGTTTTTGTAAATAGTTTGGTTAAATAGTTATGCAAATTTCCCTTTTGTTTATTAATATTTGGTCTATTATTAAATCTGATAGAATCTTACTCTTCTGCATAAAGACACTATCTTTTTGCATAAAGACACTATCTTTCTGCATAAATAATTTGTGGTATCGCATATTATGGTTAAATACTTTTGGTTGGTCAGAATGGGCAAGTTATGGTTAAGTAGTTATGGTTATTTGATGAACAATATGATATAAATTGATGAGTGTTTTTGTAAATAGTTTGGTTAAATAGTTATGCAAATTTCCCTTTTGTTTATTAATATTTGGACTATTATTAAATCTGATAGAATCTTACTCTTCTGCATAAAGACACTATCTTTTTGCATAAAGACACTATCTTTCTGCATAAATAATTTGTGGTATCGCATATTTTTTAGGCTTTACAAAATTTTTTGTGGTTTTGCGTATTCAATGTTCTGCATATACACTATGCAAATGAAATGACTAAACTGCAAATTGATTCCTCCATATACTGTTTTGGTCTATCTTGTACATTGCAACTTGATTACACAAACCAATAACTGACCAAACAATTTGATTCCTCCACTATATAAGGCCATAATCTCAATGGCATTTTCATCACACATCTATAACAAAAAACAAATAACTAACCAAAATGAGTTCCAAATATATCATATACATTTCCAGTGACTCTGAAATTGAGGAGGTTAGCCCACTCAATTTAATTGAGCCACTTGCTGAAATTGAGCCATCAAAGTTTGGCTCAAGCTCCAAAACAGAAGAACCCAGCAGTAACCTAACCCAAAAAGAACTTGCAAGGAAGGCTTTTGATGAAAGGAAGAAAGTTCTTGGCCTCCCAAATAAGCACTTTTGTGAAGAAAATGGTATCAAACCTTTTGTGGTTAAAGATGACAAAGTTGAAAAAGGGAAGGGAAAAAAGAGATCTGTTTAGTGGCGAAGCGAAGGGAAGAGAAGGAAGGAAGGAAGGAAGCTTTTGGTTACATCTAATGTATGTATGCATGATGCGCCAAGAAACCGTCAAGTCACCGTATGGACTTAAAACAGCTTAAGCAACGAAATCAATGAGGATCCGAGAGTATAGAGTCTCCCGGTCGTTATGTCCCAAATGAGCTATGCAATGGATCAATCAACGATAGTGATCGAGAAGTTTAAACGAAAAGGGATTATGATTAGATTATAACTACGAAACATCAAACAAATACAAAGGCTAAAATGCAAATGAGAGGAAATTAAAAAAAAAAGATAAAACCTATTAAATAAACGCTATCACTAAAATTAAAATGATGTTTTTGTTTTTATGTTTTTACGAAACTGAAATTAAAATCTACGCGACGTACAAAATAAAAAGTGAAACTAAATCAATATTAACCCTAAAAATATGAAAATGAAGTTTTTACAAACCTAATGATAAAAGAAACTTTTTGGAAAAAGAAAATTATTTTTAAAACTAATTATCTAATTAAAAACTATTTTTAACTATTAATTAATTACCTAAAACACAAGAAAATAGGAAATTAGGCTAGAAAAATAAGATTAAGACTTGGAAAAGTCTAAAATATCAAAATAGACTTTTCAAAACTGTTTTTGTAATTTTCGATTAATTTTCTATTTTCTATGAATTTAAAACTATTAAAACTAATTAAATTACTAAAAATTACAAAATGAACTATGAAAATATGGAAAATTACTTTTTTACTTTTATATTTATCTAAGCCTAAGAAAAATGAAAAATTATTTTTTGAACCTTTTCGAATTTTTTGTATTAAATGCTATTTAAAAAGTGCTAAAAACTAATTAAAATCAAGAAAAATAGTAAAACAGCTAGGAAAAATCTGAAAATTTCAGGAAAACTCTAAAATGATATAAAGAAGCTAGGAAAAATGGAAAATCAGTGTGTTGTTTGGAAGAAAATGAAACTGATGACTCAAGTGCTTATAAATAAGCACTAAGATAAGCTAAGTGAACCAAACAAGCTACCAAGCTGTTAAAAGAAGTTATGATATACTAAAAAGGACCAAATGAAAGCAAAATCAACAAACTACAATCATCGAATAGCACAATATCACGATTGATGATTATGATATTAAAAGCTAAAAGCAGAAATGGGTATCAACTTGCGGTCCAAGAAAAAGCACCCAAATAAGCTATAAGCGAAAACCAATTGTTAAGTTCTAAACTAGACCTAAGTGACTGCTTATAATCAAAAGACCAGCCTTTGACAAGCTTCAATAAGCTCTGTGCAAGCTTGGCTAAAACTGAGAAAATCACTCAGTTAGTTCTGAGTTGGAGCAGAGAGCAAGCGAGGCCTGTTTTTAGCTTATGCACAAGCTCAACCAGAGGGCTTAAGCTAAAAACAGATATTAGGTCCTAAAGACCACCTAGCCAACTACTTATATCCCAAAAATCAGACCTTAAAAGCTCTAATGAAACACAGCACAATCTGCAAGTTCTGCAAAAACGACTTTGACACATTTGACTTTTGAAAACCGATTACGGTTTGACTAAAATGAGACTTGGATCCAGTTTGATGATTGATTATGATTTGTTATGATGTAATGAAGCTATTACAACCTTTGTTTATGACTTTTAAACACAATTCAAGATTTTGATTTTCCAAAAATCTCAACAGTTAACTGTTGAGATTGTTTAATGTGGATTTTGACTTTTGCAAGTAAGCAGGCACAAAATAAGATAGGTATGAACTTAAGTGAGCTAAACAAACATGTTGCAACAAAGTTTACCCACTGCACAGTCCTTGAACACAGTTAACAATCCAAAACCAAACACTACTTTATCTTACTGTTATGCCAAGTTATTGAGATAGCAACTGATTACACTGAGATTAATGATCAAACTAAGTTCTAATATCTTAAATACAACTTAAAGAACAGATAAAAACCAGTTATAGCTACAAGTTCAGATTATGCAAAAGAACCTTAAAATGACTTACACACTGTCCCTAGCCACAATGGCTTGCACAAACAACCAGTGAACCTCTAACCTATCCAAACCCCTAGCCTAGCTTAATATCAACCCACATCCATAGTCGCTTCACCCATTGACCCAATCAATGCCAATTATGCCCTGTTTGACTTTCTTTGACCAATATCCAACTATGCTTAAAACTTGAATGTGAGCTTGTAAAAGCTATGCTAAGCTTATTTAAGCTCAATGGGCCGAGAAACAAGTGATATGAAGCTTTTGAGTGTGATTTGAAATGGAAAATTTCAACGATGGATGATTAAAATCAAATGTAAACATAAACGAAATTGGTGCTTGAATTAAGTCTCAATACACTTTAACACTTTAACTTGATACAATTTAACAAGAAATTACAAGTCTTACTCTAATTTGAAAGTTTTAACATAAAACGACATAAGTAAAAAGTAAAACTAGTAGACTCTCTCTTGCTTCCAAATGCTTCTCTTTTATAATCCAAAAGCTTTCTCTCTCTTATCTGAGCAGTTCCCAGTTGATTCCTGGCCATTGGATTAGCTTGAATTAATCCTGGCCTTTGAATATGTTTTTGGCGCCAAAAGGAGATTTTAGCAGCTGGGGGTGATATGGTTGGTGAAGAAGCATTAAATGATCCTTGGAAGTTTGCTGAGGAGGGGGGGGACATGGAAAGGAGATTGGGAGGCTGGGTTGGTGTGTTGGTGGCTGGGTATGGTGGTAGCAGACAAGGGAGAGGGAAAACTGGGAAAAGGGATGGTTTGACTGGTTTGACTGGACAGTGTTAATAATAGGGGGTTCACAATTGATTTTGACAGGGGTCCAAGGTTTGTGACAAGGGTCATAATGGTTTAAAGAGTTTTAATAACCAAGGGACCTTTGTGCAATTTCTGAAAATAGAGGGACCTATTCTGCCAATTCTGCCAAGTTGCTTCAAGGGACCATAAGTGACAACCTTCAAAAGTGCAAGGACCAAACTTGCCAATTTGCCATTCTCCAGGGGCCATTTCTGCCAAATTTTAAACTTGAAGGACCATTTTTGCAATTTTCTCAATCTTTTTATATTTTTCACCAAAGGACTAAATTTGACAACTTTTGATTTTAAAAGGACCTTTGGTGACTTTTGCTTTTGAAATTATGGCTCAGGGACTATTTTTGACAATTTATGAAACTTGGGGGACTAAAACTGCCAATTTTGCAAACTTGATACGTTTTTCATCTGATTTTGATAATTTTGCATTTAAAACACATAAAACACTGATTTGTGGTATTTTGATCATTTTGGTGTGTTTCTGAGTGTTTTCAAATGATTTTGCAGTTTATTTTGTACAAAAATGATGAGTATTTACACACTCATCAATGCAGATGGTTGAAGTATCACTTAAACCAAATTTAATAAAACTGTTGTAACCCAATCTATCAATGAATTGTTTTATGCTTATGATTCAGTAAAAAAACTGATGAACAATAACAACTGATGAACCTATGATACTGAACAACAACTGATGAACATAAGATAACACATGACAAAATAAATGATTAACAAAAAATAAAATAAAATTGATCATAGTAGAAATATAATAAAATAAGCGATGAAAAAAAGATCTTGAAGAACAAGTTATGAACCTATGATAACGATGAATCTATGATAAGCGATGAACATATGATAACACATGACAAATAACTGATGCACAATAAAAAAAACATTCTTATCAGATAAAATTCACATTTATTTATCTAACAGAAAAAATCAAAGTTTCTTTGATCGTTATAAAAAAAAGCATTCTTATGAGACAAACTTCACATTTATTTATCTAACAAGAAAAAAAAGTGAAATAGTAACTAAGAAACTACACAAGAATTCTTCTCAGACAACTTCAACTTCTTAGCGGCCAACTGATTCGCTCCAGACAGTCAGGTTTTATCACACAAATCAACCACTTGTGAATGGTCAACCGTAATAAACGCCAAAACAGTCTGAGAACGAAATTCAATTAAGTCCAGAGGAGTTTAGTGTATCCCCAGGTCGTTAAATCCCAACGAGGTGTGAACACTGTAATACAACGAATCTGTGATCGGGTGAATATTGAACATGAAAAGGTTATGATTGATTTTTAAACTACGGTGCAGGGAATAATAAAGGAAAGCAATTAAAACTACAGAATCTATGATGCAAACAAGGAAACGCAACTAATTACGCAAATTTAAACTAAAACGCAAAAATATGATTTAAATGAAACGCGAATTAAATGCAACTACATTTAAATAAAGCTCTAAAAATGATCTAAAATTACTTTCTAACCTAAAATGATATTTGAAGACTATTTGAGAATTAAAACTAATTTTTTAGTATTTTTCCTGAATTTATTTGAATTAAAAACTATCTTCTAATTTTAAAATAAGACTAAATAACTAAAATTATGAAAACAAGTGGGAAAATTATGAAACTATATTTCAAAATTAAAATAACTAAAGAGAATTTTGAAAACTAATTTTGTATTTTTCGATTATTTTCTATTTTCTATGAATTAAAACTATTTAAAACTAATTAAATGCTAAAAATTACAATTTTAACTAGGAAAAATCTGGAAAAATTATTTTTGCTTTTTATATTTATCTTAATCTATGAAAATTTAAAACCAATTTTTTTGAAGCTTTTCGATTTATTTGTATTAAAAGCTATTTAAAAGTCTTAAAACGATTTAAAATAAGAAAAATAGCAAACAAAGGATGAAAAATTATGAAAATTCATAAAATTCTAAAATATTATTCTAAATATGGGAAAAATAATAAAAGTGGTGCAAGTGTGCAAGAAGTAGGTTCTGAGTGAAAAGTGCTTAAAAATAAGCACTTAAAATAGGCTATAAGCTACCTAAGTGCACCAACTTATCACGAAGCTAGAGTATGCTAAAATTACTTAAAACCAACCTATTCCAACTATCCTAAACCTCTGAACAACAATCTACAATGATATGGGTCTATTTAAGCACTAGTGCCAAATGTACCTTATATAGCCCTACTTTAAGCCACGATTAAGCTAGCTTATAAAATTCCTAAAATAAACTAAAATGGCCATGGAGTCCACAACCAACCAAAGAACTTAAGTCTAGAATTTAAGCTAAAAGGATAAAAATGAAAAATTAAAAATCAAAACTAAAAGCTATTTGTACTTGCAATGGAAATGGGTCAAATGAGCTAATAAGCTTGCATAAGCTAATAAAAGCTACCACTATGAACCAAAGGTTGAATAAGCTATAAAAAGTTATGGGAACTTAGAATAAGCAACAACAACAAGAGAAACACACTAAATAGCGAAATAAGAAATAAGCAAAAAGGGAATTTTGTGAAAAAGAGCTTAAAAGAAGCTAGCAAATAAGCAGTTTACAATACTAACTAAAAATTATAAAAAATACTATGATGAAGACAAGCAATAGAATGACAAATATCTAAAAGCACAAGTCTTAACTCCTAATATTAAGTCCTATATGAAATTCACAAGTTTATTCAAAAACGGGTTTTTATGAAATTTTGACTTTTGGACAGAATTGAAAACTTGACTTATTTGAGATTCAATCTTGCAAAACAGTTATTTATGTTAATTCTAGATGTGATATGATCAAATTAAGCTATCCTAGATATCCTACACCTACTATGCAAGTACTTCCAATCCTACACTAAATGATATGCTTATAAGATCATATAATATGAAAATTTGACTTTGAAAGAAATGAGTACAAATCTAAGTCCTAAATGATTTTATTGAACCTAAGTGGGACTGAATTGATGAGCTTAACCTCTATATCAATCTAAAACACATAATAAAGCACTAATCCAAACACACTTTAATACTTCTAATGTGCAATAATTCTAACCAAATCACAAATCCAAGCTTACTCAATCCATATTATAACTACAACCGATTATACTAGATATAATTTAAGCAAATATGCGACAATATAACACCAAATAAAACATATCTAATCAATGCAATTACTACTACTTTATTAAGCTAATGATGAGATTTTATTGAAACTTACAAGATGTCCAGCTTATTTGCAGATTGACTAGAACCAAATACCACTACTAAACAGAAATTTCAGACTTAAGAACACAGTTGACTTTTGTTGACCCATGTTGACTTTTGTTGACCAGTGTTGACTTTTGTTGACTTTTTTTAGAAAATTGCAATTAAGACAAGGAAACTACTTTAATTCACTTAAATAAGCTTGAATAAGATTGAATAAGCTTATTTGAACCATTGTAACAGATTAAAACTTAGATTTTGACAAGAACCAGTTTTGGCGGGAAAACTAAATAAGGCAGTAAACTAAGAATTGATTAATGAAAACACTTCAATTATAACTAAATTCACTTGTACAATACAGAAATTACAAAACCCAGCAAACTTTTACGTGAAACTTAAAGCAGAAATTAAATTTACACTACGAAAATGGTCTAAAACTGTGACTGCCATTTCTTGGTGTCTTCTGGTCTTTACATAGCTATCCAAAAAGCATCCTTGATTAATTCTGATTAAATCCCACCATTGGATAAGCTTTGATATCATCTCAATCGTCCAGTTGTAAATTTGAGTGGGAAGTAGCAGGTAATGCAATTTGGTTGTTTGTGTAAGTGGAAAGGGTGATAGTGAGAGGTAGGAGAAGGTGTTATTACAGCTGGAAGGATAATGGAGAGAAAACCACTGGTTTTGGGTTTTGGAGCGGTTTTGAAGAAGGAGGTGAACAGTGCCTGGTATTTTGACTTTCGTTGACCGTTTATTAATAACAGGAAAGGCTTGGGGTTTTGTTGGGCTTGGGACTATTGGGCTTGGATATTTACAAAGGGTCCGTTTGGTTTTGTATAAGCATAAGGACCAAGTTTGCAAAATCTGATTCTTGAAGGGTTAAACCTGCAATTTTTCCAAAGTTAACACAAGGACCGATTATGCCATTTATGAATAGTACAAGGGTTATATTCATTAATTTTCCATTTTAAATAACCCAGGGACCATTTTTGACATTTTTCAAAGTTGAGGGACCAAAGTTGTAAATATGTAATTTTAACTTCAAAGGACTATTTCTAACAACTTGTGAATCCCCAAGGACCTTTAATGATATTTTACAAGTTTTGAATTACGGGGACTAGTTTTGCCAATTTATGAAAGTGTAGGGATGAAACATAATTATGTAAACTTTGTTGTTTTCATCGGTTTCAATCGTTTTGCACTTGTAACACATAAAACACATTTCAATGATATTTATAGCATTTATATGGCATTTCTGAGTGTTTTTGACCGTTTTTGTGGGTTTAAACAATGTAAAATATATGTGTATTTAGACACATATCACCAACCTCGCCTTCTGCTTCCTTTCCTTTATAGCAGCCTTATCACTAGCCTTCTTAGCATCAATTTGAGCTCTGATAGCATTGCACTTCGCCTGATTATGATCCTTCATGCTACATTTGCAGAATCTACAGTTCTTCCTACGCTTCCCACTCGGATTAACTGAACGCTCAACACTACCCTTAATCCTTTTTCGCGAACCCTTAGTACTAACCTGTTTTGGACAATAACAATTGAATGATCAAAAAGAAGCCGGAAAACAACTAATGAACAAAAAACTTGATGAACCAAAAAACCATAGAAACTAATTGATAAACCTATGATGAAACAGGACAATAGCTGATGAACCTATGATAACTGATGAACCTATGATAACTCCTAACCTGAGATAAATACTAACATGTGGTAACATAATCTATGATAACATAACCTGTGGTAACACAAATAAACACAAACAAACTAACTGATGAATCTATCATAACATTATAGCTAAAAAGACAATATAATTTAATATGTTCATCAATAACAAGAATATAACCAAAGAGCATAAATTAATTAACATCCGATAAAATAAGCGGATAAATAAAATGCGATAACTAATAAACCTAAGATAATATATGTTCATCAACTAAAAGTATATAAAAACGACATAAAATAAGTAACATCTCACAAAAAATCAGTACTAACCTTCTTTGGAAGATTTATAATGGTCTCTTCTGGTTGCGACACACCAATAATAGAAGCAAGTATATCTCGTTTATTAGTCTTTTAGGTATAGGAACATCGACATCTCGCCGCCATTAATCGAACACGATGATCTCTAAATTTTTGTAGTAGCTCGGGATCATCTGCATAACAATTCACACAATACTCAACTGATCTGAATATCTCATGCAAGATCATATAAAGACTGTCACCAGTGGCTTGAATGACTGATGGAGGTGGTAATGAATCCTTTGTCCAACGCCTAAGTACATATTTCTTTGGAAACTTTTTATCCTTTGACAACCGAAGCACATAAAAGATATGACGACATAACAATCCATATGACTCAAAACGTTTGCACGAACACTCATAAAAATCTTCATTGGTTTACACAACACCGAAAAAAGGAAAGCGACACATACAAGTGGTTAATTACAAAAAGCGATGAACAAAAATAATTAGATAAAAGATATGATGATTAGAAAGAAATTTTATAACGATAACGATGATAAACAAAAGCGATGAACAAAACTAATGCACAAAAGCGATGAGCAGTTAAAACACATTTTACCTTGTAAAAACTTCATTTACAACGCCTTCCACTTGATGATGTCGCCTACTAATCGCTCATCTTCACCGTATCTTAAATAACGTATTTTTACCGAATCAACATCCAAAACACTTACCGACATACGTAAAATCATAGAAGCATAAATCTCAGTTTGAACATCAAAGAAAATCAACCGAGTGTATAACTCTGAGGCTTCCTTTTCTAAATCAAGTTCAGTGTGCATATCTGGAATAGTATACCGACTGTCATGATCATTTCTACGTTGAGCAAACCTTTGGAAACCCACCACACTATCAAAATGGTTATATAACTCCCATAAAGTCAAATCAATACTTGTCAAGTGACCGTAAGCATTGTTTTCACTTTCTGACCTAGAAGAAGTACGCATCAAACCGGCCATCAACTCATCCCTATAATAGGCTGGAATCCACTTATGCCTTAAATTATACATATCTGAAAGCCACTTGTGACTCTTCTAATCGAAATCAATTAACAAACGCTCCCACAACTCCTCAAACTCTTCAGGCTCTATTCTATCAGTCCAAACAATATCTGATATTATTTTTTTAAAAGTAGGATCTTTAGCTAACACCGGACCAACCTACAATATCAAGATCAATTTTAATGATGAACATAACTCATTGATGAACATTACTTTATAGAACTAAATGATAAAGAAAAAATTTGATGAACAAAAGCTAACCGATGAACATAAGTAACTAATAAGCAAAATCAGAGGAACATACCTTTGACGTCAACTTCTGCATGATATGCCACATGCATAATCTATGACGAGATAAAGGGAATACGATATCTATTGCAACTTTCATGGATCCGTCTTGATCAATCACAATAACCTTTGGTGCTCGAACAAACGCTCTTTTAAAACATTGAAGCGACCAAATGTAAGATTCTTTCGTTTCTATTGACAACAAGGCGGCTCAAATGTAACACAATGATTGTGATTATCGATCGATGAATGGTACAAAAGCGATGGATCTAGACACACTCCTTGTGTCAATGATATTTTGTATGATATTATTAAGCACGCGAAATTTACTTAGTAATACTTAGAAGATGGATTGTATGATGTATTGTATGTAAACACAGATTAAACACAAAACTTAAGCTCCAATATTATTAATGAATAATACGAGTGATCTTGCTTATCACTAGGGTTACACCTTGAAGCCTTTGTGAGTAATACGTAGGTAATTAGACAAGTACCTAAGACAATAACCTAGGACCTCCTTTTATACAACAAGGTGTCCTTTACAAGATAAGTATAAAGCTAACATTATAGAATATACACAAGATCTATTCTATACTTATCTAGACGTGTTTAACTAAACGTGGTAACAATGTACTGGTAGTGGGAATACGTTTCCACTACTAGTGTTAATCCGAGCAGTGTAAACCACAACTATCCGTGGTAACGGATTATTCCCAACAATCCTCACCTAAACTTATGATTTCTCTGCAAATCAATAAGTTTCTTCAATAAGCATTATCTTCAAGGATTTGGGAATTCAGCTAAACACTTCACTTCTTTGTTAACTTCTGAATAGCTCGTAAACATTGATCTTGAAGCCTATGTAACAATGCTCGACCTTCTCATTGTCTTCATGAACTCTTATGGTTGTACATAACATCACGGTGAGAGTTCCACTCGAGTGGATATTCCTTCTCGGTGAGCATGAAAGCATCTTCTCCATTTGTTTGTAGAGATGATGAACTTCACATGAATCATAGTAAAACCATTTAGTACCGGGACTTGTGCATGAGAATTTCTAGAAATCATCATCAACATTTAGTTCATAGAGCCTTCTAAGATTAATCCATAAGCTTGCATCTCCTTTGTATCTTTGAGATCTTGAGCATTAAACCTTTCTTGAACTAACCTCCATAGTGTATCAAGGTCATCTCTGTCAAAAGCTTTTATAAGATCTTCAAATTGAATGAATGATGAAGTTTCACCACCTAGCCTTGTGATCTTCCATGTTGGAGCAAAATTGCTAGCAGTGTAAACTTCCCAATCAATGATAGGATGTCAAACTTGCGGTGGTTACGGATAAAATCTTATTCTTCAATCACAATAATTCCGGTCAGTTGATCTTGATGAATTTCTCGGTAGGAATTTCCTTCTCGATGAGACATTGCTTGATCTTGACAACCTTAGTCTTCTTAACAGTTTGAGACTCACTTTCTTTGGCCTTTCTCTTCAATCCAGGAAACCTCTTTAATTCTTCTTCAGAGCCCATTGGAGTAAAATCTTTATCTTGTTTTTGAACTATGTAGTAAGCCTTTTCAACTTGATCATCAGGCATTCCTTTGAATTGATGCTTTTTCCAACCACCAACATGACAACAATACGTCTTCATATATGAAAGAATTTGTGCTTTGGTTGGTTGTCTTTTTTTCTTCTGACCCTTTCTGACTGTACTAATCACATCTGCAAGTGCTTGATTGTTATTCATTTGAATGAAATCCTTCCATTGAGCAGTTCTTTGTTCTTCATTAAGGATGCATCGACTACGGTCAATTGCATTTTCTTGATCATTAGATTATTAGCAATCAAGAACTCAATATCATCTTGATGGGAACATAACTAAACTCGGAGTCTTCTCTAAGAATTGTAGGTTGAACAATGGAAAGTGGATCTTCAACAAAATCTTCCATTCTATTTAATCTTTTAGTCTCCAAAAAGCTTGCAACTTCCATTTCTTCAAGCTTTTTCTTTTCAGCAACTTGTTCTTCTTCTATCTTCTTAGCAAGTTCTCTATCAAGAGCAATCTGAGCTTGTCTTTGCTTTGAAATCTTACTTCCAGTTTGCTCTACATTTTCCATAACTGCTTTACCTTTATCTTTCTTTAATTTATCAAATTCTTCACTTGCAGTGGCAATAATTGGCTCTGCAGTGGAAATAGAATCAGTGGTAAAATCAGTTGCAGTACAGAAAATGTGAGTATCAGCTTCTTTTGGTCCTTTACTTATATCTCCTTCATCTTTAAAAACAATTTTCCTCCCCTCAGTATCAGCACCTGTTTTCCTCCCATGTTTGGGAGAATTTGCCAAATCATGATCAGCTGAATCACCATCAGTAGGTGAGGGTGAAGATGAATTAACCAACTTTGCAGTCTTCTTGTGCCTTTTCAACCCCTGCGTCTCTTCCTTTAAGGTCTGAATCTCTTCCTTTAAGTGTTCAACATCCTTGGCATGCTGCTTCTTGACATGTGCCAAATCCTTCTTTAGAGATTCAACCTGCTTGGCTAACTTTGTACACAAAACCATCAATTCAATTGGTTCCCACGCCTCATCACTTCCAACCGTGTTTACCTATTGGGAGAGGTGAATCATGGGGCAAAGGTTCGTAATCCTCCCTAGTTGGACTAGGTGGAAGTCTAGAACCACCAACGCTTGTTCCTAGACCATAAGGTTCGAAACTTGTTTGTGTTGTCATGAGAGGAGTTATTGTTTAGACCTTCTCTCATAGGTGTTTGAAGCGGTGGAGTATAATAAATGTTTGGAACATTAATTATGGGTGTGTTGTGTTCATTGTAATCTTAGCAAGCATTTGGGGAAGAATAGGTGTAAAATCATATTGCCATCTTTGTTCAAATTTTGAAAACTTTAGGCTTTAGGCAAGCGATTTGATAAACATTAGTATGGGGTTGCAGTTGAAACTCATTTAGCATTTGCTTGCACAAATCTTGGATACATTAAAATTTTGTTTTACTCGTACATTGCCTTTCATACTTGTAAAAATATAATTTGACCGCTTGAAAACCTTATCGATGACTAGACAAACAAAAGGGTAAGCCATGGTTGAACTAAATTGCTCATAAGATGTTTTCTTTGGACTAAGACAATGTAACATAATATCAATAAAAATCTCCATTGGGGACAAAAACACTCTTTTGAAAGTAGCCTTTTGTCGGTGGTATCATACCCATGAATGATAAAGTATCATGAATTTCGGGCATAGGTAATGTGATGAGACCATTGAGATCACCCAATTGGTGTACTCTCCTCAAAGATGCCTCAGTAACATCAATAGTTACCCCATCCATAGTGGCTCTTAGAGCATCCACTGTTTCATGTGTATATCCAATCTCAAGTGTTATGGACTTAGCAGAAGTCCAAAACTGTTTGATTTGAGAGATATAGATTGTGGATTTTAAAAGCAAAGCATACCTTATATGTGTGGTATGAAGAAAGTCCACAATCTAATGATAAACAGGGCCACTCTTCTTGTTAGACTTTTGTAGGTAGGCCACAAGATTGTGCTCATCTGCAAAGTTTAAAGATGCCATAGAAACTTATGATGAAAAACGATATTATGTCAGTAAGAATTGAAAGAATAACTATCCAATTGAGAGAGAAAGATATATAGGGTTAGGGTTTAGAATTATTGCACAAGTAAAATTATCTTTAGAAAGTATTAATTATAATATGGAAAGAAGATAATTTCCTTAAAATTTTAACCCTATATATGTGGCAATCAGTGATTACTTTCAACGGCTAGTAAAAATTAGTTACTGACACAATCGGTTGTAACGGCTAGAACAACGATGGTAAAATAACATTTGTCGATGGAAGCTGTGAACTAGCGATGGTAATTTTTCACAAAATTTCAAAGAGAAGTGGTAAATAAAATCATGTGATAACAAGACCGCTCTTATCATAGTTTTAGCAAACTACCAGCTATCAACGGTTTGATATGTCTTTACCATGAGCCGTTTGCTATGGACTAGCCAACTCTTAATCATAAAGAATATGGTGAGTTGATAACCATATAGTTTTGGTAAACTATCAACCATAAGCGGATTTTCAAGTCTTTACCGTAGCCGTTTGCTCGGACTAGTTGATTCTTATGTGGGTTAGACATGGTGAACCAATAACCATTTGTTGTGTATCTCGGATGTACATCTTTTAAATTCAACTCCCATCAAAACTTGGTTATGTATCCGTAAGAGATAGAAATAACCAACTTGTTATTAACCAAAGTTACCTTTAACCAAACCATTGTCCAAGTAAAATATCTTCCAAAGTCAACCCAATAATATCTATATTTACTACTTAACCTACCAAAATAGGAAAAAGTAAATATACTCATTAATTAACCCTTTCAACCGACTTTGTCTATATAAGGAGGCTTGGCTTTATGTAATCTTCATCAAAACACATTCAAACACAATATCTTAAAACTAATCATGAGCAATCCTTCCAACACCATCGATATCTCCTCTGATTCAGAAGAAGAGTATGTAATCGAATCAGAGTCTTCCTCAGAAGCATCAGGATGGTTAGGATACTTTCCACCAGGGGCTGGCACTTCATCCAAAAGATATACCAAAGAAACTGCTAAGCGTGTACCAGCTGCAAAACCTGCACCATCTCTTGAGTTTTAATCCAGGTCATCAGATGATGATGAGGAGAATGATAAAACCTATTCCATGGCTAAAGGTTTGCCAAAAGCTCTTTCAATAGCACTGGAAACAGCTATCTCCAATATGAAGCAGATATCCATCCCAACAAAGTCTCGCAATGCTACCAAACCTCCTCCACAAGTTCTTGGTCTTCCATGTCCAAGAATGCAATCCACTTTGAGAACAAAAGGAAGAGGTCTCGGAAAAACAAGCATAACTATGTGGGCAAAGGCAAGAAGCCTATGGAGTAGTCAAGTTTGGTGTAGGATGTGCTAGGATGCAGTCTTTTGTGTTTTGATGATTAGAAGTACTTTCACTATGGTTGTAATGAATCATGTTTGATTAATGAAATAAAGTTCATTTGTTTTCCTTTTTCCACTGTAAAAGCAAGCTTGTTACCACTGGTTGCAATATAGTTCCCACTGTTAAAAATAATTTCTGCATAAACATCAGTGGACAACTAGAAAGTCAAATAATAAAGAGTAACCATTCAATGTAAACAAAGAATCCTTCAAATCTGCAAATCACAAACATAAACCAAACACTGGAATCACTGTTGAGATTTGGCAATGGTTAGTGTATATAAAGGAATGAACATAGCAGTGGCTGTACTCAATAAAGTCAACTCATAGACATTTCTACACTTTCTAAGGCCACAAGACTCCAATTTACTTCTCAACCACTTACACCTTCCCCTCATTAACTTACTGAATCCAGCTTAAACTTGTATTAAAGAACCAAACACCCACAACCTTCTATAATACCAACACGTTTCTCTTAAAAGATTTCAAAAGATCACCATGAGCCGATCCAATCCAATCAATCTTTCCTCGGATAATTCATTTCGGCGGTGTATGGGATGACTTTGTGTTGAACAACCCAAGTAGAGTAGAGAAGGAAGAGTTTGAAGAAGTGTCATCCAGAAGAGATCTCATAAATCCATGAGTATCACCCCATCATTTCTTTGGTCCATCAAATCTGCAACCAATACCTCAAGATGCTTTGAGCAAGGGAGATAGTTCAATAAGTTCTTATATTTCTCCCTATGAAGACACATATGATGAGACTTCCACTAGAGTCTTGAATGTACCTCCCCTTGCTACAATACTCCGTAATGAAGAACTTCAAGCACCACGTGCAAGAGCCTTGAGAGCAGCACCACCACCAGCTGGTCCTTCATCATCCTCTTCACCAGTCAGAGAAGTGGTGAGGGAATTAGCATGCCCTAGAGTGTATGAGTGGATTGACATGCGTGGAGCTCCTAAGGTGATGCCAAAGTGGGGCTTCCCAAAGGAACCATAGATGGTAGATGATGGGTAGGTTGGGGATGGGTTATGAAGCTTGTGTTTGGGGTAGGTTGTTAGTAGTTGATTTCAGTTGATGTAATGATGCTTGTAGTCGATATTCCATGGATGTAACTGCTGCACTTAGTGTGCAGTCTTGTGTAATAATAATAATAATCCATGTTTTCCTTTATCTTTTAGTGTTCCTGGATCATACATATTGTTCCACTAACTTCATTATCAAAACTGACATACTATCCATTATTATGCTTAAAATCAGAAAGATAGGACTTGTTGCCAATCATGTGCCTCGAACATCCACTATATGTATATCCTTGATCTGATCTTTTTGTCCTTGGATGTTCCTGCACATAAGAGTAAAGAGTTAGTTTCTTTTGGGGATCCAAGCCATGATTGACTTGGATCCGCCTCGTGTATCAATATAGTTAAATCTATCAAAGGACATTGATACACCATTGGGATTGGTTGTAGAGGTGTTTCCTTTAGGTTTCCATTCCCAACGTCTTGAGGCCTTCACAAAGATTGCCCATGTCCCCTTTTCTTGTTCACAACCCTTGCAAGTGGTAACTTTTGGTTTCTTTATAGGCACCCACTGTTGGTTACAATTTACCTTTTAGCTTGAAAGTTCCTTTCCTGTTTGTGCAGATTTTGCAAAAGGTGTTTTAGAGTTTGCACTTTTAACAGGTGACTTAGGGTGAGCAGTGTTAACAGTTTTTGGAGTGGCAACAGTTTTGAGGCCACTTCTAAGTTGAACTGTTCTTGGGACTATTTTGCAATGTGAATAAGGGTGTACATTATATTGAAACCTGTTAGTCTCCACCCTTTTATTCCCATGGACTTCCCTTCTCCCAACATGATAGTCACAATAAGCATGTAAATGATCAAAACTACCACAAATATAGCATGCCTTATTGTACATTACAAAATCACTACCTAGTTTTTGAGATTTAACATGATTCCAACTCCTCTGGTTACCCCTAGGAGTCAGAGGCTTGTTCCTATACATCTCAACATACCTTACATTTGGTCTAGGTTTATTAAGCGGTTTCCTAGGTTCCTCTGTGATATTAACAACTTTTGGGATAGAAGCCTCTAAATTTTTTTAACATTCTCATCAACAACGGATGAGTCACTAGCACTCTCAAAAACATCATTATCATGCTTAATCTCTTCCTCACTTTTCACCATTGTGTCCTTTAAAGGACCATATTCTCTTTCAAGATCACGAAAATCTTCCAAGCTTGTATGAGCTAAATCTATACACAGGTGATGGAACACCTCTTAGTGGTGGAGGCATTGTATTATAACCCATACCGCATCGAGCTTTACTATATACTTGAGCATTCCAAATTTTATCAATTGACTTAGGCGATGATAACATGTGTCTAAAGTTAAATTGACATTTTCATTTTCTTTTGAAGTTTTCAAGCTCTTTTGATATGCTTCATTCACAGCAGTTGTATGTTCTACCTCTCTTCTAAGAAGAATCATATCATCATTATATTTTGACTCATTTTCCTGATAGTGCTATATTTGCTTTTCTAATACTGCCATAGCTCTCCTAAGATTAGACATAGTATAATTAGCAGTATATAACTCTTGTCTTTCATTAGAATATAAATCATTGAGTCTTTCAACTTCTTTAGTAGCCCTACATGTTTTAGAACAACTATCAAAGTTTTTTACCTTAGAGTCAAAGAAAGCCATGAGAGCAAATTCAGTAGCAACAAGAGCAGCATCAGTTTATTCTTCTTCTTGTTCATCAGCCATAAAACTCCAATCATAGCTCACACCATCAATAGCCAACATTGCCTTTGGTTCTTCCACAGTTGGTCCCTTCTTTTGCTTGTACCAAGTAGACCTGTTATCCTTGGTCTTTGGTCTTCTACATTCTCTAGCAAAATGTCCAAACTTGTGGCAGTTAAAGCACTCCACTTTCTTCTTATCAAACCTGTAGTTTCATCACCATTAATGGGTAAAAGGGAGTAATCCTGCACCCTGAAAAAATATTAATGTGAATAGGCTTGCCAGTCTTCTTATAGAATTTCCTTGCCCTCATGCTAAGAAGAGCTATTTGCCATTTAATATCCATCTCCTCCAAGTCATCTTCATCAATTTGCTCTATGTGTTCATGAGTTAAGGCGAGCTATCAACTTGTGTGGATATGAAAGCATAAAGGTAGGATCTCCAATACTAGCAACCTTCTTCTTTGAACTGCGGTGGTAACATTCACATTACCGGTGGAAACTTTAGAACCAGCAATGGCAACTTCATCATCACTATCATCTTGAATCATCACTTCCAGCAGAGGTTGACAACAATGCCAAGCTACTAGAGCTTGTGCCAAGTTTCCACCTTCAACCTTTGCTCAATAAGTTTGAAGTTGTTGTAAAGATCATTGAGCTTCATTGTTTCTATGTCTAATTTGTTTTCCCAGACAGTAACATTAGTTTGAAATTCTGAAGGAAAACTTCTTAGAAACTTCAAATTGAGGTCTTCCTTTTCTACCTCAATGCCAAGCATAGTCAGTTGTGTAACAATCTTCTAGAGTTTGGTGAAGATGCTATCAAGTGAGTCATTGCTTGAAGTAGAGAAATTTTCATAACTTTGCTTCAATAATGTCTTTTGTGTCTTCTTTGTAGCATCATTACCATAAAACACTGAGCAAATCTCTTCAAATAGTTCCTTAGCGGTTGTATACTTCTTTGAATGCAATGATCGATCTCTAGGAAGAGTCATCGACAACAAACTTCTAGCTTTAAGATCATTCTTCCTGCAAGCTTTTCAATACTAGATTCGAGCACGAAACTTTCACAACATCTATGTCACCAACCTTCACAAGACTAGTCACGGGCTTGAAAGAATCACCGGTTGAATGATCTCCCATAGAGCATAGTCACGAATGAGAAAGTATCGCTCAATCGGTATCCTCCACATCTGAAACTCATTAAATTTGAGCTTTGGTAGCCTTGGTGTAGAAGAGTTTGATTGGTTGTTTTCCGTCTCCATTGAATTGAGTGAGTAGGTTAAGCTAATTCCTTGGATCTTCTAAAACAAAATATCAGAACCTTCACTCTGATACCACTTGATGGATCTAGACACACTCCTTGTGTCAATGATATTTTGTATGATATTATTAAGCACGCGGAATTTACTTAGTAATACTTAGAAGATGGATTGTATGATGTATTGTATGTAAACACAGATTAAACAAAAAACTTAAGCTCCAATATTATTAATGAATAATACGAGTGATCTTGCTTATCACTAGGGTTACACCTTGAAGCCTTTGTAGTGTCGTAGGTAATTAGACAAGTACCTAAGAAAATAACCTAAGACCTCCTTTTATACAACAAGGAGTCCTTTACAAGATAAGTATAAAGCTAACATTATAGAATATACACAAGATCTATTCTATACTTATCTAGACGCGTTTAACTAAACATTATCTAATAGCGATGGTAACAATGTCTTGGCGGTGGGAATCGTTTCCCTTTGCTAGTGTTAATCCGGCGATGTAAACCACAACTATCCGTGGTAACGGATTATTCCTAACAAAAACCATTTTGTACCTATAAAAATAAATGATAAACATTATTATATAACCGATGAACCATTATAATATAAGCGATGAACAATTTACATTATTATATAACGGATGAACCATTTACATTCAAGACATCATTTCAAATCGCATCGACTTATAACAACCAAATACACCAGCTTTAAAAATCTTGTTTAAATGTTTCTAGCTTGAAGTGTTTCCCCATAAATGGACGATGGTGTTGTGAGAATGTTTTGAATCTCATTTATCATCTCAAACACACATAGTGACGGAACATGATGATGCATAGCGTGAATTAACTTTTATACCGATGAACATCATCTTGTTGTGACGAAGTTTATGTCGTTTGAATGATCGATGAGTTCAAAACCTACTAACACTCACCCATCATCCATTCGGAAACACTTCAAGCTAAAACATGACCTATTACATTCATTTCATCATTATTTAAAAGATAAACAAAGAGATAAATAGATATGATGGGTAGGGTAGATAAATGATAACGCTACACGCGTCGTTCGGGGTCAAAGGAACTTCCTTTTCTTCTAGCAAGTTTTATAACACCCTAGGCAGTGAACCTAATCGTTGTAGTGTAGTATTAGGGTAAGCCACGGGTATTGATATCGTTCTTTAGGGGAATAGGAATGCTAGTAAGAAGTTACTACGCTAAGGTTAGGGTTGAGGAAGATTATTTTTTATATTTTTTAGAAAATGGAAAGCTACAAATCTCGAGGTTTGGATTTGGGGGTTGGTATTTCTACGCTAAGGTTAGGGTTGAGGAACATTGTCCCCAATAGCTCGGTAGGATCCGTGTAAAGTGGTGGTTAAATTCTTTCCAAGAAAAATGTATGCGTGAAAAGCTCCTTCCAATCTTTTGTTTCTTCTTCTTGATAAATAAAACACACACTCGAAGAAAACAAACGAAACCTTTGTGTAAAATCGGTGTAATAATATATATAAGACTCTACTAAACTAGGATATAATGCTTGTGGAATGGATGTTTACAAATTTACGGAAAATTAAGACCTAGAAAATTCCAAAAATTTATAAGTAGCTTAGAAAAAGAGAAAAAGTAATATATTGTTTTACTCCTTCCTGACGCCAAAGATTCACGATCTGACGCCATCAAGTTATCGACAAAAAGCGGTCTGCGATTTTACGAAAAAATTCGGAAAATTTACATCTTTAGAGTGCGAAATATTTACGCAAAACATCCATTATGACTCGATACAAGCATTTGACTCGAACAGACACATATATATCTTTTAATTAATTGCAATTCTCATGTTTACATTTCTTTTGAAAACGTGTGTAATCCTCCCTACACTTATCCTTTATGTAAAATACCTTTTATGTAATTAAGGCGAGGTTAAATACAAAATAAAACATTTTCACAAATTCAAACATAAGAATAAATAATCAATAAAAGATATACGACACACAAATAAAAATGAAAACAAATACACATGGGTTGCCTCCCAAGAAGCGCTTGTTTTGTTCGAGTCACGAGCGACTCTACCCTTATTTAACGAGATAAAGGGAAGTTTTCCTTACACTTAAGTTTAAGTGCGGGTGATAGTAGCGATACACACCCTTAGGGTGGAAATATGCCACGTGAGGTGAAGGGGGAGTGCGAATGGCTTCCTTCATCCTAAAACTACCCGGACTAAATTGGTTGATGGGTGGGTCGGTTCCTCTTTTGTCTCCTAGATGTATATCTAAGGATGGAAGTAAAGATTGAGGTTCCAGTTCATCAACACTAGAAAATTCCCTAGAAATAAGAGTAAGACTGAGACTACAAGTATTCAAACCTATATTCTCCAGTTGTGTTTGGTTCAAATGTTCTACCTCCATTGGGATTCCTAAAGTCTCTTCTACTACTTCCGGGTAAGTCACGTGCGGTGTGTATGCCTTAAATGATGGTGGGACTTGTGGGATACCTTGTGGGTCTAGAATTTTCACCTTATCCTCAATCACATCTACATCATCTATATGCTCGTCATGTATTATTTCCTTAGGTCGTGATGAAACCAAATCTAGTAATTGATCCAACTTACGGTTTAATGCTTGGTTGCTTACCATAATATTTTCAAAAATTTGGTCAGTTCTCCTAAGGCCCTCACTAAAAATAGTTTCTAAACATGGAGGTTGTTCACAAAAGTCTATCCTAGGTGAAGGCTCATACGAAGCATAGGTTTCACTAAATGATGTATTTTGTGGGCTTGATGGAATGGTGAAGTCCTGAAAAGGTCTAATGACTTGGTTACTTTTCCCAAGGTACTCAATGGGGCATATATAAGATCCCGTTCTCATTACTTCTCCCCACCATCTTGAATAATCCGCTTCGGTAATATCAAATTTTTCATGAAATAACCTAATCGCGGATATAGTGGATTCGCGTTCTCCATAATGGTGAGCGGAAGAGTCAATGGATAAGTTTTACTAACAAAGGCACACGAAGGGGATAGACTACAAGGAGCTAATAAAAGAAAAATCTCACTTGATAGGAATCTTGTGAGTAGACCTAAACGAGATACAAATCAAGCCAAAGCAATAACTATTCCACAGCGTGGCGCCAAAAACTTGATAACGCTACACGCGTCGTTCGGGGTCAAAGGAACTTCCTTTTTCGAGCACATTTTATAACACCCTAGGCGATGAATCTAATCGTTGTAGTGTAGTAATAGGGTAAGCCACGGGTATTGATATCATTCTCTAGAGGAATAGGAATGCTAGTAAAAGTTACTACGCTAAGGTAGGGTTGAGGAAAATTATTTTTATATTTTTAGAAAATGGAAAGGTACGAATCTCGGGGTTTGGATTTGGGGTTGGTATTTCTACCAATCACTCTACTTATCTAATTTTCTAATCTAAGGTGTATGTAGTCTATGTCTAATTATTGTGTGCTCGTATGATAGTTTAAAGATGTGTTCACTTAGGTTTTATTACTCTTAATTATCTCCTATTGATGGTTGAATTATCACGTCCTTATTCTTAATCGCGTTGTGTGTCTAAAGTCGTAGGGTATGCGTTTATCCCTAACTCTTTGAAACTACCAAAGGGTCTCATCTACAAAATCTCTAGGAATAATAATCTCTAACTCTAAGGTACTATTTGGATGGTTTAGCCTACAACTACTCTCGGTGTTATAGTCTAAGGTTCACAAAGATTAATCAAGCATTAACTACACAATGAATGACCTATCGCATTACTAGATCATTAACAATTAAGATAAGAGACAACCAATCAATATTCATTAATTAAGTTTCATATTCCCTAAACAAACACACAAATAAATTAGCCGGACATGGAGAACATGCAAGCATAAACACAAATAATTGAAGACATAATTTAATTAATGAAGTAAAGTACTTATCTTGGTGTAAGTTAGGGTTTGGAACCCTAAAATACTGTACAAGATAGCCTTGGTTCGGTTTAGGTTTTTACTCCAAAAGACTACACACTAAAACTGAAAAATTCGGATTCTATATATAAGATTACAATCGCGACGGTGTCACCTTATGATTTGTGATGCCGTCGGGTCACCATCATTAAGGTTTCGTCTTGGCCACGTTAGTCTTGCGATGGCGTCACCTTATGCTTGTGACGTCGTTCCTTCGATCTCGGCGTTGCGGATCAAATCTAGGCCGTCGAGTTGCGACGACCTACACTTTTAAATCATGACTCCGTCACTTGAAAATAAGCAATTTAGCTCTTGAGCCGTCCGGAAGTGCTCGGCAATCACAATTAACACACGATGCCGTCCCTTGTATTTGTTGACTTGAGTGTCTCGATTCTTGACTTTGGCAATTTTCTTCGTATACCCGCGCCTTTTCGTCCGAATAAGTGTCATTCCACAATTTACCTTCAAGAGACCTAAAAAGTGAAAAGGAACGATATTAAGTAATAACGGATACAAAAGTGATTAAATAAGGGCTTAAACGACTCCTTAAAAAGGTACATTTTAAAACCTTATCAATAAATAGATAAGATAGGTGGATTTTTTGATAAAGAGATAAGCTAGATGTTAGTAATTGTAGATAAGATAAGATTCTGTGGGGTAACAAGTCACATGACCATTATTATATAACTGATGAACCATTTACATTCACTACATTATGAATAAACTTATTACCTAACAAAAAAATGTTCATCAGTTGAAAAAAGAAAAACATATAATGAAAAAATATAAAAAATAAACTTACTTATTCGTTTTGAATGTAGCATCAAATGACATAACATCCCCAAATGCATAATAGTTCTTTTTTGCATATTGTATGATCGTGTATTTTATGTTGTTTAGATGATTCGGGTGGTCTAGGTAGATGATTAAACAAGAATGCCATTTTAGAGAGATGAAGAGAGGATAGAGTGTTTCTAGAGAGAGAAATAATCAACAAATGCAAGGTTATATTAATGAGAAGCACCACCCTTCCCTTAGTGGGAAGGGTATTTATAGTTACAAACTAAGCGCCCTCACTGCCGGTGTGGATCGCATACGATGGGTAAAGACCGTCCTTCCTCCACGGTGTTACTCTAAACTATTCTACGAACTGACTAACTAATTAGCTACTAAATAACGTAAACAACGACAAGTCTATGAGCTAACATATGCTAGACCATTATTGGGGTGACCGACACTTTCACATGGAATTTCCAATTCCTAACAATCTCCCCCTAAGGGAGGTTACCCCATGAAATACATTTTGCATCCTAGAATTCTATCTTTGTCTTTAGTTCTGAGCTCGTAGACTTCAATTCTTCAAGTTCCGCAAACTTTGTGCTTTAGTAGCGATTCTTCGTAGTCTGATTATTTTGTACTTTCAGTGGAGGTCTTTGAACTGATCCACATTTTGATGATCTTCGAGCTTTCATTGAGATTATCAACCACAGTAAATCTCTGGATCACCCTTTATTGTGTTGCCTTCATGTGATGTTGTGACTTTTGGACCGACATGCTTACACTTTTGAATCATGACATCTTTCCATCGTAGTAGCGAGCTTTCTTGGTTCATGAAATTTGTAGCGACATAAGCGAAGCATAGTATAAAAATATCGAGCCGGTTATGTAGATATGCACTTATCATGATGTTCTTGATTAAGTGTGGATCTTGTGAGCATGCGTCTTTGGATTGACTCCTCAATTCGATCATTTGCAACCATCAATGTACCGCAAACAACGATTAGCAATAAAGCACACAAAGTGTCTTTGATCACTTCGTTGAATTGAGGTACACGGCTCGCGGTTCCCGTTGATTAGTACAAGTCTTTTGTGATCGGTATGATTCGAAGAATCTCCTTGACGAGGTTTCACAATGTTCTAGCCGTTCTCAAACCGGAGTGTCTCAAAGAAAACAACACGGAGTGAGTGAACTAGTAAATTGAGATTCACTGATTGATGAAATATTGATTTGAAAATAATCGCGTATTGCTTAGAAGAAAGAGTTTTGCAATACGATGAAGGTTTTATGAGAAAGATCAATTTTCAATCAAAAATACTTTTTGTATTTGAAAAGTGTACACATTCGATGTGCTAGAGAAAAGAAAAGATTCACACATCGAACGGTTTTTCTAAAAGTATTTTTTCAATCAGAGATACTTTTTGTGTTTGAAATATGAATACACATTCGATGTGCTAGAGAAAAGAAGATTTGCACATCGAACGGTTTTTCCAAAAGTATTCATCAATTCATTTCTTGGACCGAGGTTGATTCAAAATGAATCGCCCCATTGTTTCTATCCAGTTGTCACAAGCTTGTTTGATGTTGGCTCTAGAAGGATTTCGATCTTCATTGTGAATACTTTACATATCACTCGAATGCTCTGGCAATACCACAAGGATAATGCGTAGGACTCTTAATATATACTTACTTTCCACATTGTGTGAAACAACAAGTCTTCATTAATTTTTTGTCCTAATGAGATATTGTAGATGATCTCTTGGCTCTAGACTTAATTGTGCACATTTGGTTTCCTATGCCGGAGACTAGGGAGAGGGTCTCCTTCTTCAATATCAATAATCTCTAAGAGAAAGTCGATAAATTATGTAGGTTCCCCATGAGAATGAAACAAGTCCTTTTAAGAGGAACTTGAGTAGCTCGGGAAGTTAGGTGCGGTCGTCCTTTGGGTCCATGACGTCTTGTCTTCAATACCGATGTTACCTTAGTAACCACCAGTAGCATATGTATTGAACCGGTTTCTACCCTAAGGTTGAATTAATGGAGGCTATTTCTTTTCACCCTTTTCACATTCAATTCTTTTCATTCTTCAACCCTTGATGCTTACCGAGACTTCATTATTAGAACCTTGTTGGGTTTATTTTAGTACTAGCTATGTCTCGATCCGCACTCTTACCGTATTCTCATTTTCTCCTTTTTTATCATACCTAAGGACTTCTACACTATCTAGTGGATTGTCCTGAGTAGATCCCTCCACTCTGGCGGGATCGTGGGAAGAATACCTAACCTAGCCATCCTTATAACACCATACATGAAGTAAATTGGTCGGTCTTTTGGTATTGTTCTTTCCTTCTTGAAACCGATTGAAAAATCATTTGAAAAACAATCAAGGTACTTGTGATATAAAATCAAAGCATTTTGTACCTTAAATGTTTTTGATCTTTTAAATGCTCCCCTCAACATGTGCATATGATTTTGAAATTGTTTAGCACATGTAGGCAAGAGTTCTTAGAAATGATTTCTTGATCACAATTTCAGTAGAAAAACCATTTGAATTTCTTTGGTAAATTCTCCCCTCAATATGTCGTGGGACATTTGAAATCATTTATCACATAGAGGAAAGAGTTCTTTTGAAGTGCATCCACGATTACAAAAGCCATTAAGAAACCATTAGAAAATCAATCAAGGTACTTTATGTTGAAACATATAAATCTTTGTACTTTGAAAGTTTATTTTCTTTTGAAATGCTCCCCTCAATATGTGCTTGATTCAAAAGCGTTTAGCACATATGGGAGAAACGATATGCACATTGAGTCAAAATGATCACCTTTATCAAATTTCATTATTAAATCACAAATTCTCCCCGATCAAAATATCAATCCTTTGAGATTTTGGATCCCAATTGATTTAATAAGGTTTAGAAAACATGTGAGAAAATGTGCACGATTTAAAAGCTCTTACGGTTTATGGTTAAATGCTCCTCCACAAGCATGTGCATTATGTATTTCAAAATCGTTTGGCACAAGAAGGAAGGAGTGCTTTAGAAACAATCACCCTTTAAAACCGATTTGAGATTTAAATCACGATCTCTCCCCCGATCAAAAATTTCAAGCCATTTGAGATTTGTGATCCCAATTGATTTAAGTCATTTAGAAGATTTTGGGGAAAGACATGGTCTGATTTAATTTTGAAAAATGACTGATAAGGATCAATTTTTGACATAAAAAATTGTTAGTGTCAGGTATGACAGTTTTTAAGAGATCTTTAAGTAAAATAAAACAATTTCACAATCAAACAAGAACAGAAAAAATTCATTTTGAAAGACCTTTGAGTTTTAAAGAAAATCATACCATGACATAACATTAAATCTTTAGATCACCACTTTGTTTCGTACAAATCGGAACTTTTTATGAAGAATTATTGTTTGAAAATATTTTATTTTAAATCACTTTTCCCCATCAATCGATGACCGTAGTCGATGATTGAGTGACTTAAGTTTTAATAAAATGAAGTCCGTGATTTTCAAAATTAAGTCCAATTTGTTTTCAAAACCAATATTATTCTATTTTTCAAAACAATATTATGTAAAATTGTTTAAAAATGGTATCATCACCATTATCCCGCATAAAGATCGTTAGGTGGTTGAAATTGCTTTTGTTGTTGTTCTTTGGAGGTTTGGAAGAAAACCATCTGGCGATGCGGTGAGACCTCTTACATTGCATTTTTTCATGCCAACTCTCCATAGAGGTCAAATTATGCTCCATTTCTTCATTTGATGATGAAGAAAACCATTTGCTGATGCAGTGAGATCTCTTATGTTGCATTTTTTCATGCCAACTCTCCATAGAAGTCAAATTAAGCTCCGTTTCTTCATTTGTTAGCCCAAGATATAGTTACCCTTTCCTTTCGGCATCCAATCATCTTTATATGTGGAATCCGGATCGGGAACATTCTTTTAAACCATCTTATCTGCATATGTTAGTGGACATACAAACAGATATATGGTGGTCGACAACACCCAAACAACAATTGACTAATAAAAGTCAATCCAACATATCAATTAGTTCATATAAAGCATGGGAATAATGTGTTTATCAAACTCTAATCATCTAATCCTAACAATCATATCCTAGGCACCTAGTCCTTCAACATAGGTTAACAAGTTTTACATTTAAGTATATAGGATAATTAGATAAGCTCGTTAGATGATATAGATTTGAAAACATTCTCCCCTCAATCAATGACTAGTTTTACGAAAATTTTAAAAGCATGAAGTCATTGATTGAGTTTTCAATTATCTGAAAACTACGAATCGATTGATTTACAAGCAACTCATTTACCACCGCTTTGTTAAAACAAATATTTTTGAAGAATTTTAAAGGAAAAATATTTGAGTAGAACAATGATCCTTTGACATACTTTCCTCATTTCGTTTTAGGATAAGTGCATGAAATATTTGAAAATTGGTTTAGTGACAGACTTTCCTTCTTTGAAGAGCGGGTTGCTATCTCGAAATAATAGCAAACCATGGTTTAAGCACGGATTACATCTGAATCGCAGCAAGCCATAGATTTGAGACATGTTTTGGAAAAAATATTTACACCTTCGCTCGAACTTCATTTATGGTTCCGTGCCATTGTTGAATGACATTTCT